>JAGVVM010021913.1:0-25098 GCA_019149425.1 Psidium friedrichsthalianum
GTTTTGTGGGTGGGGGGGGGAGGGCCGGGGGCTGGTGTAGTGTGATTTAAACGTAGCATAACACTATTTTTCTGGGCCCTTCTACCTGAACTTGTGTTGAGAGCACCTACGCAGCCTGCTTTTCCCCTGACTCCAAGATTGTGGCCAGATGTGCCGATTGTCTGCAAATCAAGATCTGTTCACGAATAAAAACTTTGCTCATCACCTAGGACTTTCTTTCTGGGGGATTCTCTCAAGATCTGTGAGAAGCTGAATTCATTGGGATATGATTCTTGATTGCAGAGTTTAAGGGGCATGAAAGGTGTACATCAGTTACCACCCAATGCATTTGAACCTTGTTTATTAAATATTGGCCTCTGCTACAGGAGCATGCCCCACCTTGTAGTTATTTACGTGGGATCTTGTGGACGCGTTTCACACAATTTCGGTCTCAAGTATAACTTTTGGGGACGTTTACTACCCTAATGGTCGTCTTGTTATTCACTTGTAATTGTGTCCTGGAATCTCCTCATATTCTCATAAGTAACTGACAACATTAAATGGTCCTCTCTCCTTTGTAAAAAAATATTCAATAAAATAATAAATAACATGAACAAATAAATTCTAAAAAAAAATCGCAATAAAAGATTAAAAATGAAAATTTCATCTAAAAATCACAAAGATATTAAAAAAATTCAAAAATAAAAATCAAAAATTCCAAAATTTGTCAAAATCTCAAAATTAGGACATAGGCTATTTACACTAGTCTACCATATTTTCGACCCGCAATTTCGCCATTCCAATCCTAAAAAATGATGATTTAAGCCTTTTATAGACAAATCGTCTCGAAAAAATTCCAAAAAATTTCAAAAATTTAGAAATATGGACCCCATTCGAACCTGTGGCGCCAACCCTCCCCTATTTTTGATGACTTCCCTTCCTGAATCTTTTCAAATGACGATTTTTGCCCTTATGCGGCACATTGTCTCCCGAAAAATCTTCGAAAACATTTCAGAAAAATTCCAAAAAATTAGGAAATGAGCCATTTCGACTGGCTATCCTATTTTGATGATTTCCCTTCTGCGATCTTTTCAAAATAACGATTTATGCGCCCTTATGGGTGTCAGCGACCCAACAACTTTCCATCGGTGAAAAATTTTCTAGGTTAAGCAGATTATCCAGGTTAATAGATTAACTCAACTAATATGACATCTCCCCAAGCCTTACCTGACATCGCAACTTGGGAGGGAGGAGATCTTTTTTTTTATCAATGATTTCTTAGATTTGGAGTCGCTACTACTACATCTGAATATTTTTGGTAGGTCGATAGAAACTTAACGTAAATTAGCAAGCGACTAAAGTTATTTCTACGGAACCGAAGATTACTGAGTCCCCGGGGACTTGGTTCCACTATTTACCTTAAACTAATGCCCTTTCAGGTACCTTAATTCCATGGATATACTATTTTTGGCAACTCAGGCTTGGTTTTAAATTCCTAAGGCTCTAGTGAGGTGTTCTCTTTTTGTATTTTCCTACTTTTATGATGGAATGTATGCACCCGGACTAGGGTACTCGGTCGCACTGGATAGCAAAACTGAATAGACAAATATAGAACCGCGATGTATACATGTGAACTTGGACATGAATCATGAACATGCGAGCATAGATATACAAATATGACATGCAAACGTGAACATACATTACATTCGCGAATGTGTGCACGTAAAGTACGGCATACAACGTCCGACATGAGGATGCGACATATAAATAAAATCATCAAATATAGGATTGGCAGTCGAAATGGCCCGTTTCCTAATTTTTTTTAGGATTTTTCCTAAATTTCCTAAAATTTTTTAAGACAATTTACCTATTAAGAGGAAAAATCATCATTTTTGAAAAAATCAGGAAGGAACATCCTCAAAATAAGGATTGACCAGTCGAAATGGTCCGTCTTCTAGTTTTTGGGATTTTTCTTTTGAATTTTTTTGTTTTGCATGAGTATGCATGAATAAATGACAATACGAATACGTATGCGACATGGCAAAGTATGTATGAGCTATACTATATGAAACACGATGAATGACATTTTTTTTATATTTTTGAATGCTTGGACTTCCCATTCTGGGGTTTAATGGTACAGAAATTAAATTGCAGAAAATAAAGGCGGTAAATGAAGAACTTCCAACGGGTGGGTCGGCCTTCCCATTTTGGGTTTGATGGTGCAGAAATTAAATTGACAAGAAAGTAAAGGCAGTAAATAAAGAACCTCCAACGGGTGAGTCGGCCTTCCTATTCTGGGGTTTGATGATGCAGAAATTAAATTGCAGAAAGTAAATGTGGTAAATAAGAACCTCCAAAGGTGAGTCGGCCTTCCCATTTTGGGGTTTGATGATGCAGAAATTAAATTGCAGAAAGTAAAGGCGGTAAATAAAGAATTTCCAACGGGTGAGTCGGCCTTCCCATTCTGGGGTTTGATGATGCAGAAATTAAATTGCAGAAAGTAAAGGCGGTAAATAAAGAACCTCCAACGGGTGGGTCGGCCTTCCCATTCTGGGGTTTAATGGTGTAAAAATTAAATTGTAGAAAGTAGAATACAGTAAATAAAGAACCTCCAGCAGGTGGCTCGACTCACCAATTTTGGGATTTGATAATACAGAAATCAAAATATAAGAGATGGAATACAACAAATCTTACGCCACCAATTATGGGGTAGAATCTGCCGCAATTTAGGATTCAGATCTTTTAAGCAAAAAATGAAAAAAATTGCAATACGAATACGACATGTGAATATGACACAGCATAATCGAAATTTAAATCAATCCATTGAGATAACGACATTTTCCAAGATTTTAATGGTTTGGATCGTTACCTGATTTGACAGATTTGATTGCCGAATTCGAACCTCGTGTCATCTTATGGATCAAGATTGCGGCTCGAACGACGGGGATGAGCTCGTGACTTATGTTGATCGATAGAAAAATTGGTGATGGTAACACCTAGATTTAAACTCCCACCATCTACAAGACTCTCTTTCGAAAAAGAATTCTCTCTCTCTTTTTGTTTTTTCTTCTCTCTAATTTTTCTTCAATCTCCCGAAACCCTCTCAAATAGTTCAAATTTTCTCTCCAAAAAAAATACTCCCCTCCAAGCTCTCTTCTTCCTCCTTTTATAGCCCACTCATTTATCTCCAATTCTAATTTCTCCACTAACTCTATCTCACATTCTAATTTCTCCACTAACTCTTCTTCATCTTCATCTTCCCTTCTCCAT
Source organism: Psidium friedrichsthalianum (assembly GCA_019149425.1). Lineage (NCBI taxonomy): Eukaryota > Viridiplantae > Streptophyta > Magnoliopsida > Myrtales > Myrtaceae > Psidium > Psidium friedrichsthalianum. Next base: position 3,250 of record JAGVVM010021913.1, read on the forward strand.
ATCTATCTCCCATTCTATTTCTCCACTAACTCTTCTTCATCTCCATCTTCCCTTCTCTATTCTCATCTTATTTTCTCCATCTATTCTTTTCGATCTTTCCTTTTCTATTCTAATCTTATTTTCTCAATCTATTCTTCTTCATCTCCTCTTCTCTATTCTAATTTCTCCACTAGCTTTTCTTTTAGTTATTTATAATATAATCCTCAAGTGTTAGGTATTTGCACTCTAGTCTTTGAGATTTTAATGAAAATTTAACTAAGCCCCTTTTATAAAATTGAGTCATTCTGGGTACATTGGTCCAAGATGAAAATTTAAACTATTAAAAGATAATGTCACAACTCCTAAAAGTGAAAAATAAAAATAAAATGACTTGAATTGGATTTTTTAAGAGCCGATTTGAGATTATGCTCGTGAAGGAACATATGACCCCGAATTGTATTTTTTGAATTTGTGATGGCCAACATAAAAACGGAATTCTTTACAAAAAAAAACATAAAAATGGAATTAAAAGAAAAATATTGACTATTTTTTTTTATTTTTGTGGCTTCAAATGTTATTTTTCCCGAATTTTTAAGTATTTTTATTTTTCAAAAAATATTAAAAATGAAAAATATGAAAAATAATTTTTTTTTTCAAAATTGGTTCCTTAGACTTGGCCAAGGCTTCCAAAGTTGATTTTCAATTTTCTAATTTTTTTTATATGAATTTTCAAAAATAAAATAAAAAATGCTGAAAAATACTAAACATATGAAAAATCATTTTTTGTTCAAAGATGGTTTCCTAGGCTTGGCCAAGGTCTCCAAAGTTGATTTTTTAATTTTGTGAATTTTTATGGATTTTCTATTAATTTTTAAAGAGAAATGTGATTAAAAATCAGTTGTCAACAATGGGCAAATTGTCTCGAAAAATTCCAAAAAATTCAGAAAAATCTCAAAAACTAGGAAACAGGCCATTTCGATTGGCCAATCCTATTTTTGATGATTTTCCTTCCTGATATTTTCAAAATGATGATTTTGCTTCTCATGGGCAAATTGTCTCGAAAAATTCCAAAAAATTCAGAAAAATCTCAAAAACTAGGAAACGAGCCATTTCGACTAGTCAATCCTATTTTGATGATTTCCCTTCCTGATCTTTTTAAAATGACAATTTTACCCCTTATAGGCAAATTACCTTGAAAAATTTCAGAAAATTCAGAAAAATATGAAAGACTAGGAAACAAGTAATTTCGACTAGCCAATCCTATTTTTGGATGATTTCCCTTTTTAATCTTTTGAAAATGATGGTTTTGCTCCTCATGGGCAAATTGTCTCGAAAAATTTCGAAAAATTCTCAGAAATTGTGGGAAATAAGGAATAACCATATTCAACTGGTTTGACTTGTTTCCACTTTTCGATCCTTGAAAAATGATCATTTTACCCTTCTGATCAGTTTGATCCAAATCTTTTCGAGTCTCCTCAAATGATTTTTCATGAAATAAAATGGTACCGAAAAGGTGTTAGAGTAATCTAGCGTAACCAAGCCCCCGAGCTCATTTTCTCTGGTTCGCAGAAATAAATTAGTTTTCCCATTAATTTATTTAAGTTTCTAATCGACCTACCAAGAACGATTAGTGGCGACTCCAAATTTTAAAATCATTTAAACAAAAACCAAAGTTGCGATTCAGTAGGGCTTGGAAGAGTCCGTATTAGGTTAGTTAATCTAATTAACCTGATAATCCGTTCACCCGATCGAATTAATTATTTTTCGGGTCGCAACAATCAACAGTCATATGGCTTGAGCATCCACTATCTAGAAACCATTTATTCCTTCTTTTTTGAGGTAACTGCAAGATCAAGATAACTCACCATTTCTTTGGCACTCAAGTTTTCTGGGTCCATCTGAGTTAGTTAATGTCGTAGCATTTCTTTTAACATGCCTCCACACCATCATGCAATTATTTCTAACATGATTTCTAGCATTACAATTTGAACGATGCATTAGATAAAAGGATTTTGTGAACTATTGTGAAAGTGCCGTTCATATGTAGATTTGGAAAGTTTATGCAAAATCCTCTCATTTGTTTGGAAAATCTATTTTTGAGATTATTTTCCTTTTTAAAACCAAGACTACACTTATCACTGGAAGGAACTTGTCTAGAAATAATAGTTTCCAAAATCCTTGAACTCTAGGAAAATCTTTTTGAAATATTTTTTATCTCAATTTTCGAAGAATTATTTTCTTTTAAAATCGAATCATTATTTTCTTTCATTTGATGAAATTCTTTTTGTAGAAACTCAATTTTTTCTTTTTGAGAAATATCTTGTTGTTTTAAAGAAGAAACTTCCTTTTTCAAAACAGAAACCTTTTTGAGAGCTTCTTTATAATTCGTGCATGACTCTTCAATATATTTGGAAATTGCACATGGTATTTCAAAAGGATATATCTCAAAGTCTGAGTCTGAATCTGAATCTGAATTTGAATCAGATTTTGCCACAAGATACAAATTTGTGTAATTTTCATCAATGTCCTCTGAGTCACTTACTGTTTCTGCTTTCAATGCCTTATTGTACTTTTCTTTTCTTACTTCACTCTATCAGTTTTCAGAAGTGGATATTTTCGCTTGATATGTCCAATCTTCTTGCAGTGAAAGCATACTACATCTTTGCTCTCTTGTTTATCATTGCTTGACTGTTTCTGATCATACTGTTTAAATGATCTTTTCCCTTTGAAGTTTCTAACTTTTCGATCCATTTTTCTAAATATCTTCACCATGAGGGCAAGCTCTTCGTCATCTTTATCTTTATGTTCTGAATTTGGCACTTCATAATCAATTTTAGATTTTAAGGCAATAGACTTCTTACCTTTTGAATCTCTTGTTTTGTTGGCACGCTTAGTCTCGTATGACTGCAAGGTTCCTATCAGCTTATTAATGGATAGAGGCCTGATTGTCTAATATTTATGGATTGATGGCTTGATGTAATTCTAGACATCTGTAAGTCCTCGAAGAATCTTCTTGACTTGCATTGGTTCAGCTACGGGAGCACCTTGCCTCACAAGACCACTTTCTAGTATTTGAAACTTGTCAATCATATCAACAATTGACTCATCGGGCTTCATTTTGAAGGCTTCATAATCCTTGATATGTGACATGCAGTTTATCCCATATAGCTTTTGTTGATTTTTCTTCTACAACACATTGTATATAGGAGGGGATAGTGCACAGAAAAGTGCATGAGCAGCTTTGGAATTAAGTCCTTGTCTTTTTGCTCTTTTAGTATTTGACAGTGTTACTATAGCATTAGTGTTGTTATCTATTCCATCTCCAGTCGAAGGAGTTGCCATGATAACAGGAACTACTCCAATAACAAAACATTCCACATAGATTGTCTGATACTTTGAAGAACCACTTCATTTTGTTGCACCTCATATTGTAATCTTTTCTATCAAAATAAGGTGGCTTGTTGCTGAAGTGTGCATCACTTGCTCCTGTGAAATTATTGCTAGACATAGTAGATTGTTAGCTCTAAAGTAAAATACTTCAAAATAATGAGCAACCTACTCTGATACCAATTATTATTTCGTCTGGTAATATCACCTAGAAGAGGGTGAATAGGTGATTCTAAATAATTTTGAATTTAAATGTGAAATTTAAATAGATTCAAATTAGAATAGGTTAATCTAAATAGCAAAACATGCAAAATACTAAATACAAAGAAAATAGTGTAGAGATAAAGAGAATTGCACACCAAGATTATAGTGGTTCGGCTTTAGCACACCTACGTCCGCTCTCCCATGATGACCATCGATTGGCTGGATTCCACTATGAGTCATTGAAAGGTTACAAGAGATATCACACTATTCACTCTTATAAGAAACCTCTAAAAAATGAAATATTTCAGCTCTAGAGAATAAGAGAATATAAATCAAAAACTCGGCACTTTGAAATTCGTTAGTTCTTCACTTTGTCATAATGGTCACTGTTGATCTCCTTTATACTCATTTGACCTTGAACTTGCCGTTACAAAGGTCCTTCAAAGGATCGCTCCTCAATTGCTAATTGAACCCCATCAATCCTAATTGAAAGAGTCTGTATTTGGGAAGATTAAGTAGCTATTGGAATAGAGTCTGAACACTTCAGATTCAGTCTCCTATATAATCAAATCCTTAGTTTCCATAAGAAGAGTTAAATCAAATGTCCAAGATATCTTGTTCCTGTAAGGTAATTTCCAATCAACGATATTCTCCTAATTTAATGGGAGAATAATCCTGTTAATAAAATCTTACAAACTTCCATAAAAGTTGCGGCTAAATCAGAAACCTGCCAAGCATGGATCTTTAGAATCTAACCAAAAAAATACCACACAATCTGAACATTATTCAGAAGCAGTCTTCAAAAGAAGACTCTCTGATTTTGAATTTACTAGAATAGTGACTCTAAGTTTCAGTAAAATCCATGCTGACATGTCACATAAGTCTTCTCAAGATATAGTATTCAAAGGTAATATCTTCCTCCATCTGAGCAGTATACTTTGACTGTATCAAAAGCAAATATGCAACAACCACACGTTGAGTCTGAACAGCAGACTTGGAATGATATGAGGTTTTGTTTACATGTTCATTCCTGCAATTTATTGACATCAACCAGATTAATTCTACAAAGGGATTTTGTTAGAATCAAAATATTCAGAAAGATTTTCAATACTGTTTGCTCTCCTTACAGTCTCTCTCTCTCCTCTATCCCTAGTCTCTCTCTTCCTTGTGCGTCCTCTCCGACAACAACAAGCTCATCGATGCTGATTTCTTCAACTCTTTCAAGGATGACTTCAATGACTCCTCAGTAATTGTTCTCTTTTATCACAACTCCAGGCTTCTTATCTTTCTATCCTAGGGTTGATTCACCCTTCCCCCAAAAGAACAAAGAAAGGAACTCGTCAATCCTATGATCTAGAGATCTTTTCAAGCTCAGCCTCACCTAGGGCTGTATCAAAATCGAACATATCAAATCTAGATTTGAACAGGTAGGCGTGAAGGGAGAATTTCTGGCTCATCATTTGGAAAGACTTGGGAGGAGAATCCATCACCACTAGCCTTTGAGGTGGTGCTGTACATAGGGACAACCTGAGGCATATTGTGGATCTAGTGGTGGCGGCTTTGGTTGAGTGCGGATGGAAAGTAGTGGCGGTGGTGGGATCAGGAGGGGAAAAGGCAACAAAAGTGGGGTGGGAAAATATCTAAAAAAATAAAATAAAAAAATAAAATATAACACAAAAAATATATAAATAATTAAAAAATAAATTTTAAAAAATTGTAAAAAAAATCATTAAAATGAGTCCATGGAAGAAAATCAAAATCAAGTTTTCCATGCCAAAAAGTGGAAACTATTTTCTGGTTCATTTTCAAATTTTAGTCAAACACCAAGAAAATATCATTATTTTTCCTAGAAAATAACTTTATAGCATTTTTTCCATAAATACGACATTTTTCATGAAATAAATGAAGTTTTCGTGACAAAAAAACAAGGAAAAAGCTCTCTCTGTGTCAATCTGACCGTGGAACATTGGTACCAAATCATCAAATACTAGCCATTCAATATGATGGATTAGAAAGGCATTCAAAATCATAATGGCTATAATATGGTGAGAAAGAGCTCTCTTGCTACTTTGTCACTTAAATTTAAACATAGCTCTAGTGATAGTCATTTTATCATCGCATAATGCAATGACACTTTGGCAGTAAGAATTTTTACGTGATTGCTTTGAAAAAAACTTGGATGGATGCTAAAATTGTCGGTAAAACAACTCAAGTGCCAAAATGTGTATATGGCATTCACTTTGGTACTGAAATTTCACCTACTCACTTAAGTGCCAAATCGAAGAAAAAATGATCACTTAAGTACCAATGGTAAGAGATTCCAGGAAAAAAATATACGTAACATTTATATTTAAAATTTTTTAATGTCATGCCATTTATAATTAAAAAATAAGTCCACATGGCAATTTTATTTAAAAAGAAAGTCCACAATAAAAAAATTCAATTGCAAACTTAAAAAGAAGTTGCCAAAATTTATTTATTTATTCATTTATTTTTAATTTTTAATATTTAGCTTATTTTTTTTAGTTTTTTTGAACATTTGGATTTTTTTAATTGCTAATTGGGATCTTTCGGCAAGTCACATAGATGCCACATAAAATTGTTAGCAAAGTTCACCGAAGTTACCACTCAAATAATCGTTTTTCCAAAAAACTTACACTTAAACGATCCAAAAAAAAAATAGCGGCAAAGTGAAAGTCATACAAAAACTTTGGCACTTTAGATGTCCTTTTGCCCAAATCTATGTCTCTTGTAAAATGTTGTGCTAAAAGTTGTGTTACTAAAGTTTCGAAAGCAAAAGATTATGCTATTTTGAAATGATTAAAAGGTGTGTGTATTAACAAGACATTTATTTGATATTGGTAAAAGGTTGTGATGAATTGGGAAAATAGATCTTTATTTGATATTGTATAAGGTCTCATTTATTGGATTTTGGACAGTTGATGGTTCGAATGTGGTTGATTTTAGTTCCTTCATTTTTGTCAAAGCAAGAGATTGTTAGGTAGCTCTCATTAACTTCAACTTGATGTGTCCTTCAATATGTTATGGTTCTTTCTAGTTGGATATTGGAGGTTGATTTGATTGGATAAGAATTCTCTAGCAATTCTACCTATTAGTATTCAGTTATTTTTGGAAGTCCAATAATTATCCACTTTATTGTGGAGCAAGAATTGTTTATGAGTCTAGAAAGCTTGAGATCCATGCTAGTTTTGGCTTGCTTCTCTTTATTTTTCTTGTTGGTTATTTGTTTGTATAACAGGTAAATTGGTGCATTTTCCTTATTTCACATAGGAAAGATTGGAAAGCGTGAGACACTTAATAAGTGAAAGGGCTTTTCTAGGCTTCCAAATGTAAGCAACGAGTTAAGTGGGCTGGACCCTACTATACTCGCTTGCAGGTGCGCGATTTTAGCGCAATTGGAATAAAGAGGTAGTCCCCTCAAAAGATGGCAATAATGCCTTTATAAATTGGGGATAGCATACCTGTTTCAACCTTGCTTATAAACCTTGCTCTTTTGATATGAGAGCTATTATCATCAAAATCAAACCAAGATCATTATCCTATAATGAGTTATCAAGTCTAGGTGAAGAATAGTTCCTTCATCATGGATGGTCAACGACCTAGTATTATTAATGCTCCTGCTCCATTGTCTTCAGATCTTCTAGCATTTCGAAAATTTAATGCTTCCAAACTTGATTATCTTTATGAGGTTACTTACCTCAGTGAAGATGATAAGACTTCTAGCACCCAACTTCCATTAATTAATCCCTATTCTTCCTTTGCTAAACCTCTTTCCTTTTCTCCCATCTATTCTATCAAGAAGCTTATCCGGCATACTCCTAAGGATGTAAAGGAATATGTACAATCCACTCACTTTGGCTAACATCCCATTCCTACTACCCAACAAGAACATTTTGTCAATTTGCAAATACCTCTCGACTTTGTTCAATAGTGGCATTCCCAAGGTTCTAACCGTCTCCATTTTAGAGCAATTGGTCGTGCTTTGACTTTCCATGGTAGAAAAGGCCTTCTAGTTGTTGCTCACTTGGGTCTCCTCGACACTTGGTTCCTTTAATATCGATAGGCTTGCATAGCAATTGTGGAGATCGCCCTTATACCAACAGAGTATTTGTCACTCTTTTCCCATACTTCAACATGGCCTTGTTTGACCCCTGCCTATCGAATGCTCTAAAAGTTCAACTATAGATGGCTGGTGCACCTCAAAAACCTAGCTCCATTGCAAGTATCCTCCCTTACAAAATGGTATATCATGTCCAAAATCATGCTTTGGACTTGAAACTATCCTCAATATAAGATGTTTTGTTTGTCTCTATTGATAGTAATCAAACACTATATTGTATCCATGTCCCAAGATAGATCTCTTGATTTGAGTTAGTCAAGCTTCTCCCAGACACTTGGATGACTAATTATGAAATGCTCCACAAAAATGCTACTCCCATCCAAGCCATGGAATCAAATTTTTCCAAGAAAAAAAGATGGTTATGTGGTTATTACCTTTTACCACTCCTATGAGAAAGTGGAGAGTTCCATTTTCCTGACTATTCTCACCCTAAGGCTTGTGCCTTAGATAGTCCCACTAAAAACAGTGCCTCAAATTGTAAAGGACTAATTGAATCCTTTAATCATGAAGGAAGTTCAATTCATTATTTCAAAAATCCATATACTAGCCATTGCTTTTGGGATCTCAATTGCCAATGTCCTAGTTGCTTGGGCCTCTCAAATCATGAAGAAGATGATAGACCATCCTCACGAAAAAAAGAAGAAGTCGCCTATAGTCTCTACCAAAGATAATTTGATAAAGATCCCACTATTGGTGTAACGACGCGACGGGGTCCCAGTGCCGCCGCCTTCGTAAACTAATCATGTTATCTACTTTAATCTTATAGTATATTTATATCAGAGGGGGCACGCGGAAGCTATAATAACACAAACAAGGTCATCTAACAAGTGCATGTATAAGGGTAGGCACACCTAAAAGGTAAGCCTCTTAGGGTTCACTAATAAGCTTACAATAGATAATTAACGCACTATACAGTTCAGTCATTTTATATTTATAAAACTAAGTTGGTAGTTATTTACACTTTTCGATAACCAACCAAGAAAATATACTTGGAGGACTATAATAGAATATCCACTCCTATTTCAGCAATCCCTATCGACATACTCTTTTTACGCTATCCTCCATGTCCACTACTTCTCAAATGGCTAGCTCACCTAAAAAAGGTTAATCCAACGAGAGTGAGCTGAAACTTTGCAAATACAATCCTTAACACTTCAATGATCGATTCATCAATCACCTAGCAAGCAACACAACAATCTATACAAAGCAAGTAGGACCAAATCAATCAATGGTAATCAATTCAAGGAATAATCAAGATAAGCAACTCAACGAAACCATCTACACGTGCATGGAAACCACTGCCAACCTTCTTAGACAACAATACAACATGTGCAGGTAACCTTAGGGCCTCCATACCCATTACCAACCATTTAGAGATCTCTTGTGCACGACCTATCATCATCCATCGCTCTTTATGATGATCAACCAACGAATCCATCGTACCATGACACCATTGATAGCCTTTCCATCTATCAAACTCAACCTGCAAAATCATTCATGACCCAATGTGCACCAACGCTAACAATGCAAAACCTATGCATGGTTGTCCATCATCCACACCACCATGACTTAATGATGCAACAACAAATTCAACAATTCGGATACTCAAGGAGAACTATTCGACTTAGAAATGCTACTTACATAGACAATCTATGAACCAAAGGCGATGTTAGAAATTTACTCACTTGACATCCTACGCTCAATACCACCACGAATCCAAACCACCGTGCCATCGCTAACTTGAGCTCACATTGATTCCTTGCACGAAATGATCACGACATCACTGCCTTATCATACATGAGCCTCTGTCCTTCATCCTCGCGCGCTACCAAATAACCATATATGGTCCAACTTCAATTACCTCAGATTGATGATAGATACAACGATCAGATTATAGAACTAGCATATTGTCGTAACCCTCTCAAGAGCAGGCTAATGGATTGTTGAGGCCTCTTTGTCTAAGACGTAGGGGCTTTAGCTCAAGTCCTCTTAAGCCCATACCAAATCCTGACAAGAGATTTAATTGTTGGGTTTGACCTTAGTGTGGTCAGGTAATATGTGCAATGTGTACATGTAAATGGAGTTGCTATCGGCCATTTTAGAAGGTTAATCGGACACCTTACCAAGCAATTAGGAGAATTCGCTCGGTTTTGCGGAACTAGAGAATTTGGATACGTGAACTTGGTTACGCTGATGTTTCTACTGACACACTTTTGGTGCCTTGTCAAGTGATTTTCCAAATTATGATTTCATGCATGCGTAATTTCCAAGTGAGGTAAGTCTGAATTTAGGTTTTCATGTAGGTTGGGAAAACTATCCAACCAATCGCAAATAATAAAATAAATGCACAACCAAGAATCCAAAATGTGAAAATGCATCAAAATAAGTTATGATATCCCTAGTGTAGCCTAATGGCTTAGAAAAAAGTGTGATTAAGAGTTTGGGAAAGATTTGGGGAAAAAAAGGAGACAAATTATCTAGATGAGCAAAATTGTTATTTTTTGAAAGGATCGGGGGTCAAAGTGCCCAAAAATAGGCTTGGCCGGTTGATTGTGACCATTTCCTATTTTTGGGGTCTTTTTTGAAATTTCTTTTCAATTTTCTCATTTTTTACAATGATTTTTTATTTTTGTTATTTTTATTTAAAGGACCATGGCCAATCTTGACCAAACCCATGGCTTGGGTGCACACACAGATTGGGTCCACAGCATAAGCCCAATCAGTGGACCCAATAAAAGAAAAGAAATAAACATATATGAAATCAAGCCCAAATTAGGCCCGGCTCTCTGATAGCTATACCTAGCCCACTGTCCTCCTTTCTTCCCTCTAAGTCAACCCATGTCTATCAAAAAAGAAAAGAACAAACCTAACTCTTTTTTTTTGGTTTTTTGGGAGGGGGGGGGGGGTTGAAAGAGCAGACCTACCACTAAAGAGAATAGAAGGCTTAGCAGTTTCCTTTTCTTTTTTTTAATTCTCTTTTTTTTCTTTTTTTTTTTTTCTTTTTTGAGTTCTCTTCCTCCCTAGAAATCTTATTTGCTCGCTATCTTTCCTATTTGGACATGGCCATGGTTTCGGAACCATTGGTTTCAATTTATAAATCGGTGATTTAAGTTCCAAATTTGGAGGAACCAAAATCGGAATCGCCGAACCGCCGGTTGTTCCGAACCAATTTCGATTTATTTTTTCAAAAAGTCTTTGAGTTTAAAAATTAAATTGTGATAAATTTGTAATCAAATTGTAATCAAATTATCAAATAATATATTATCAAATAAAAATTATAATCAAATGTAGGGACAAAAAAGAAGGGGAGAAGGGGCTTGAACTTAATGATTTATCATTAAGCACTTACAAATCTTTTTGGGGATGAAAGAATCAAAGTTTATATATTTCTCTTACCTTTAATAACCTCATACTTACCTCATCCTTAATCGTCTCTAGCCATTCTTGTATCGGTAGCGATAGTATCTCTGTCATCAAAGAATTCAACTTTATTATTGCGATCTATCTTTTGTTGTCTATAGTAAGCCTTTATCCAATCATCAATACAAGCTTGAAACTCAATTGATTTGAGAGTTAATCTTGAATGTCGTTCATCCAAAATATTACCTCCAGCGCTAAATGTTATTCTACCGCAACTGTTGAACAAAAGGTTGCTAAATTTTATTTTACAATCAGAACGAGAATTAGGTATTGGGTAGAATGCCTCTTTCACCAATCCAATATTGTGAAATTTTTTCTACTTTGAAATTCGTCAAACTCAAAAGAAACAGTTACATGGCTCTCTATTTCAGAATTATTTTCTATTGCTCCATTTTGCTTGTATTGCCTATGTATCAAAAGTAAGTACCCTCTACTAATTTTACATATATTCTCACTTTGTAAGTCACTAGATTGAGAAGATCTATATCCACTATCACCTAGATTATATATTCTATAAAATTCATTATATAATTCTATTATTACATTTTTAACCGTTGTTTATATAGTTATAATATTTACTGTATCAATTGAATGTGAACATTCATAATATATATTCAAATAATCACCTAAACCATATTATTTACAATGTGGATAAAAAATATAAGCAACTAAATAAATTATATAAATCTCCACATAATAATGTAGCCATGTTGTTCGCATTGTTTTAATAGTATCACCTAAATTCTCAGTATTTTTATTTTCTTCAAAAACTCCAATAATGTTAATACATTCTATTAAAAATAAATGCATAGTAGGATAATAAATACTGGACAAAATATAAGTCACATCATTAAAAATTTTAAAATATCTAATTTTTTTTTGCAATTTTCCCATTCTTTTGAGTATAAATTAATTTAAGTTACATTATTTGAAATACATACACATAATAAATCTTTATGTGCAAAAGATTCATTAAGTAACTCGTAAGTAGAATTTCAATTATTTGAAACATCTTTTGGAAATATTTTTGGTCTTTTTTTTCATTTACTTTACAAAATTTTAACTATTCTTTTATTATTTAGGGATGTTTCCATAAAAATTAAATTGTTATTTTTATCGAGTTGAGAAAAATTTGAAGATTTTTTAAATTATTTTATACGCATAAATTTAAAACACAACAAGCACATCTAACGTGAAAAAACTATCCACCAAAAGTGGGTTTACAAATATTTTCCAGTTCAACAATTAAAGCGGTATTTACCGCAACATTATCATAATGAATTGAAAAAGTATTATTAAGCAAATAATATTCTTCTAAAATTTTGCCTAATTAATCTATAAATATTATTTGTCATATGCCTATTATAAAAACTCTAAATGCAATAACTCTTTTTTTAATATTACAATCATCATCTATCCAATGACATGTTATACCCACATAAGAATTAGTTTGCCAATGACTACTCCAAATATCGCTACCTATATGCACACATCCATTAAAATTCATAAAAAAAAAAGGTTTGTAAATCTTTTTAATTATAAATATTTTTAATTTAGCATTTAAGTGTATTTCTAGGAACATGTTTTGCTTGTACAGTATATGCATTTTGTATAAATTGATTAAAATCAAATCTTTCACCAAAACTAAATGATAAATATTCAACGGAAACAAATTTATCTAATTCATCTTTGAAAGTTTTTTCATTATAACGAAATAAAGGAGAAGTGTTAGGATTTATGTACCCGATAATTTATTGTTGGTTGGTCTCAATTCCTACTTCGATTGGATGGTTCGACCTAAGATGCCAATTAAATATTTCATATCATTATCCACTTGTATATTGGTATGTTTTATCACAATGTTTATGAATTAATTCATGAATTAATTCGTACATTTTTTGATTTTTTCAAAATTTTCAACTTTTGTGAAGTGATCTCATATGTTGGATGCACCCTCCCGCTTCTTTTTTGTTGATATTTTTTCGATACCGATAGGAGAATGAAGACTCTTTTATGTATGGACTTGCTCCATATTAGGAAAAATTTTGATTTCATCATCTACATCAATTCTCCAATTTGCATAATCACGAGAATAAGGATAATTGGATTTTCTCATTGTGTTCTTGCCTTTGCTACTAGCTCTACTTCCACTTGTCCCTTCTTTTGAGACTTGAAAGAATTTGAGAGAATTGAGAACTAGAAAGAATTTGAGAGAATTAAGAGTTGGAGAGAATTTGAGACTTGAGAATAAGAGGAAATTTGAGATAATCGAGAGTTAGAGAGAATTTGTGTGAAAAAATGAAAGATGAAAGAGGTATTTATAAATTTTTCATCATACAATTTTGATTTTTTTATTTGGTTGTTAGCTTCCAACGGCTCTGAACCGCCAGTTCCAAATCAACGATTCCGCACCGGTTCCGGTTTCGGCGCCACAAGATATGTAGAACCAGAATTGGACCCTTATGGCCACAGGCTAGTTTAGTTTGAAACCACCGAACCGGTCACGGGCCTATTCCAAGTTTGATCAAGCCGGTTTCGGGCTCAAATCGACCCGTGGCCATGCCTACTCCTATGGCATCTTCCTCACTAAACTCCCACCGAGAGCCAAACCCAAAGCTCGTCATGAACAAAATTTTTTTGACTAAATAAATACTCTCCGATAGTCATTATCCATCTAAGAAGTCATCGGTCAATCTTGCGCCTCCGATGACGGCTGTTCACGACCACAATTGGAATTCCCCTAGCCACCATCGAAAGTTGAAGTAGATGGCACCAGTCACTACGACTAACACCGGACCATTGCGGCGACGAAAACGAACCTCCAAACATCAAGACTATCACTACTCCACTTAGACTACAAAGCAAATATTAAAGGTACAAACATTAAAAGCAAGAGGAACCCGAACATGAACCATGCTGAAAATAAAGACTTGCAGGATCTACCTCCATTCATTTCTTGTTAGACTCAAGCAAGGAAAAGCAAAAGGTCATATAACAACTTAAACCAAAGGAAAAAAAAAATACATAGATTCGATTCTAAGGAGAGGAAACATAAGTCACAGGTTTATCAACCAAACTCAATATTGTGTATAAGATGAAAACATAGAAGGGAGCAACCTGGTTGAGAAGCAGAGAAATGATCAGTGACGATTGATGAAAGTCTACGACGATGGAGGCAGAGCTGCTGGCACCCTCTCCTTGCTTAGAAATCTGGTGGAAAAAAAAAATCTTTTTGTTCCGGGTGGATCTCCCTAGAGAATTGCGCGCCCCAGACCCCCTCTCTTCCCTTTTTTTTTTTTGCTTCGCAAAGCCTATGAGCTCTCGTTTTTTCTCTGGACTCTGGTTTCCCTTGCCTAGGCTCTCTTCTCATTGTCTCTTGCAGGACCCTCCGACGTCTGTGGCCCCTCCTCTCTATCTCTTGAACCTTTTCCAGCCAGCCTTCTTTTATCCTTTTTGTACGCGTCCAAGAATTTGTTACGTTAGCTCTCCCTTCATTTTGTCTTTATCCTCTTATTTTGTCTTTTGTGAGAAGGTTCTAGAGTAGGTTTTTTTTTTTTGGAGATTATTCACGAAAGCATCAATTAAAAGATGGTTTTCTATGAAGATTAGCGAGCTTGAATTTGTCTGAAAGATAAAATTGGTTCGACCAAAGTGAATTTAAAGATCTTTGGATAAAATGTCATGATCGACTCAAAATAGATAGATAAATAAAATAAAATAAAATAAACGACTGGAAAATGCTCAATTTTTGGCTCAATTAAGGCATGAACCCCATGATTTAGAGAAATCATGAACCAAATTGAATTAGTATGGCTAAAATGCAATTCAAATTCAAATAAAATTATTGACTTTTTTTGGATTTTTGTGATCACATTTGGTATTCTTCTTGATTTTTTTTTATTTTTATAATAAAAAGAAATTCCAAAAAAAGTCAAAATTTATGAAAAATATTTTTTGTTCAATATTGATTCCTAAGACTCGACCAAGCCTTCCAAAGTTGTTTTCTGATTTTATCAATTTTTATGGTATTTTAGTTAATTTTTTAAAAATAAAGAAATCAAAAATCTGGTGTCAACAATTACTCAAGACTTATGGATGCTAGATCAAGCGACGGATCATCCATACAAAGGTTATTTCCTCTCCATGCAAGCCTAACCACTCCCTCTTATACCCATTTCTAAACATTGACTATTCGTGCTGAAACCAACTATAAATGAACAAAATAGTGGTAGGAATAGATGTTTACTTGCCTGGGATCATTGCTCGCTCGAAGCAAATGGAGCCCGAATCAACATCAAATGAATCGCAGGTCTCTTCCAACTATTTTGGTGCAGCTCAAATTCACGGCATTCCATCAACTTCTTTGATGATTAGCCCACAGATCCGAGTTTCCCACAACCTTAGGGATGCATATTGAAAACACAGAGCTCAATTCGCCTTCCAGATAGCTCAAATTGACACTTTCCCTTCGGTGGTGTGGTGTCCCGCGAAAATGACCGACGGGGAAGGAATGTCAGGGAGCTAAGCTCGGGAATCCTCCATCAACGAGCTACGGAGTCATGGCATCGCCAACCAAGAAGAGAGATTGAGAGAGGGGGTTCGGGTGGAGGAAATGAGACAAAAAGAGAGAGTTTTCTTTGTTTTTTTTGTTTTTCCGCGGGGAGAGAGCTGCCCACAATAGAAAGGAAGAGGAAAAATGAGAATGAGAGAGAGAGAGAGAGAAAAGTCCTTAAATAGAGGGCAAATTCGGTGGGGCTCTTAGACAAGCTTCACGTTTCAATCGCGAACCAATTTCGCATCGGACCGATAATGTAAACTAGCCCAATCACTAAATCCAATACTAACGGTCTATATCAAAATGTCACAACCAAAATTCCAATGTCACACTCAAATAGTCTCCCGTATCACAAATTAAATCCTCCAAGTTCATAATCTCTAATGGTCTAAGCCCATTGTCAACTTACTACCCTGCATACAAGATTCAATTGTCGAAAAATCAGGCCCTTGTAGTTGGCCCTCTCAGAGATGATGGAGGAAGATACCAAATCATAGTCTCATCAGACTAAGTTCTTCAAAAGATTCCCATCCTGTCGAATCATGTCAACCATCTGCCACTCCATCGCTCAAAGTCTCGCTAGTTAATCTTTGCTACAAACCCATCCTCAAATGGGTTAAGAAGCACCTGAATAGTGATCCACATATCCATCAGTTCTACAGACCAGCTGAGTCTATTTTTCCAGCCCAATCCAATGTTGTCATGTTCAATGATGCTGATTTTCCCCCATTGGAACCTTTCACAAGTCCTACTGGATATCGACACCAACCCAAGATATCTAGTTCGACTACTTCCGGTGTTAGTGGTTTTATTAAAGAACCAAGCCCTTCTGATTGTGTACTAAATCGGCAATCTAAAAATGCTTCGGTCCAAAACAAAGCCCTCGCTCCATTGAGAACTGAAAAATGTAGTGGTTTCAATATTTTGCAAAACCAAGTTGCTAAAGTAAAGACTGAAGTTAGAGAGGTCAAGACTCATCTTGATCGAGTTCATCAAAGGGTAGACCAGACAGCTGAAGTTCAAGCCAAACTTCTCCAACATTATAAATCTTGGTTACGAAAGATAGAAGCAAGGCTTATAAGGCCAAACATTATCTTGATGAATAGAAAAAAGAAATTGAAATACTCAAAAAAGTAAATCAAAGAGCTAAAATTCAGCAAGGAGAAACCATCTGTTTCTTTCTTTGATCCTTTGTTTGCTCCTTCATGGCAAAAACCGTCCTTGAAGTCACCTGGTTGTTTTAGTTCCAACTCCAGCTCTACTCCCACCACCATCATTTCTTTCCGATCCTTCCCAACTTGCTCCAGTTTGAAGACATGATGTAAGAGCAATCAGAGACAGATTTTTATTTGAAAAGGCTAAGGGTGAGGCAAAACAAGCAAAACAAAACAGCCAACAGCCCAAATTGCCAAGCCTATCAAAATTTGATTCAAACTCTGATTGGCCCAAACATCATACATCGCATATGATTTCCAATCCTCTTGAGACTTTCCTCAAAAAACAAGCCAAGTTGAGCATCATCATGGCCGCTGATGAACAAAACAACAACGTTTATTGAAAAGTTTATGTGACGTCCCACTTCGCCAAACCCTTGAAAAGGCTTTCTAATCATGCTTTCTTCTTTAATCTTTTCGTTATACAGATGGCGTATGCAGAAGCTTAGATAAACACAAATGAATGGCCATAGAAATATAATACAAGTGCATGACAAAACAATACGTTGACAATTTGGCAGACACGTCTAGTGAAGTTTTTGGCTTTATAGGGTTCCATTAACCAGATAATATGCATTCATAAAAGTACAATAACTAGACTACTTTATTTTCACATATGTATATCAAACGACTTCAAATGAAATAGTTCTTTACAAAAATTCAAATTGACATTCTGGGAGGATTTACAGAGGAAGGTAAACTACTCCAGAGTGCGTAGTTGCTGTCAATCGTTGTCTTTATTTGCCCAACCATTGTCTCTTATTTTCAGGGACTGTTCACGGAGTCTTCGGACTCAAAGCCTTCATTAATTTCTAAACTACTTGTTACACCTCCACTTTCCAGGTGGTGGGGATCTTTGGGACCTATCCGTACAACTATCCTTCATTCATATATGGCTTTGAATTCAAACACACCACTCCATCAAGCAGCCCTTCATCCATATATACCCTTGAGTGAATAACTCTAAATTTTCTTGTTCTTGGCCTGTTGGTAAAGTTCTTTAGAATCTCCTCTATCGAGCAGATATTCTTAATGGTTTGCCAGACAAGCATCGTACCATGATAGTTGGTGTCTCTGCAATTCTATTATATTGAAAAGGTGGTTTCAATAATTAGGTGAGTATAACTCATCAAGATAATGCCTAAGCCGAACGACGAATCCATCCATAAATTAATAGATTGTAAATAAGGTTAATCCTTTTCAGATATTATATATAAAAGCTTATAGTCATTTACAATGATTTCACTGTAACAACATCGTTTTATCCAAAATACCCAACAGCAGTAAGACAGATCATAGAGCTTACAATAATGAAGTATAGATAGGCTGGTAGTAAGGATTAGAGATCTGCTTGCCTTAGTTTCTGAATTCAGGGAAACGAATGATGAATGACCTTAGATTTGCTTTGGCTACTATGAATGAGTATCCACTTCCTTGAGCTGGCGAGACGACGGGATGAGGTACGATAGTGGCATGTTGGTGGGATGGTAGGCCGTCCATCCACCTTCCGTCGTCTACTACGACACCCTAGAATCACCGTAGTTGGTTTTAACAACAAAAATAGCCATGATATCGAGTTGGCGTACCTGATTTCGCATCCATGGTCGAGCGGCGCGGAAATCCACGAACGGGCTTCGGAACCTTCCCCTTTATGCCCTCCGGACCGCCTGGCGTCAATGGGTCGGCCTTCCCTCGTCGGTCCTCTCTCCTCAAGCCTTATGGAGGAGAAGGAAGAGGAAATGGCAAGAGTCTAAGGCTAAAGGGGGGGGTCCTAGCCTTTATAAACTTCCGGCTGGGCCCTCCCATCACAGGCCGGGCCGGACTCGGCCCACCTAACCAGGCCCATATTCGGCCCATTAAGAAACTTAAAATCCTTTCTTTATTAAACCAATACCGTATACGGTAAATTAATACCGTATAACGGTCAATTACAATTCCAATTAAGCGAGCCCATATACGGAAAAACTCTAACATTCTCCCACTTGGGCGAGCATTAATTGAAACTGTACTTTAGTGCGCGCCTTCATATTGGTTTAAGGATTATTCTTAACGGCCAATCCGATCCCATAAAGTCTCAAACACCGGATCATGCCAGTAACTGCGTCAGCAGACACAGAGCCATCCATGGTCACGAGTGTTCTTAACTTTACTGATATGGATTTAATATGGTAGTGTGGCAATTGGATAGCACCTCAAAAGAGATACACTTTATGTGTTATCACACTTGTCGGACACCATTCTCTCTCCTTATGTGACACAGAACCTGACGTGCCACTAGAGAATATCTATATGGTTCTAATGAACCTGCATATGTCTCAGCTTTATAGTTAACTTTTCTTTATGTGTAACAAGACATATAAACATGGCTAATAACCAAATGCCCATAGCCATACTCGAGACTTACACATATCTCAAGATTTACAAGAATATGTATTTAACATTAATAGTGCTGCAAGCACTTCAATACATATCATCATATTACAAAATGTAATAAAAACAGATGTAAACTTTATTAGAGCAAACTGAAAGATGCCTCCCACTAAATCACAGCATCCAATGATGCCTCTAAGCCCATACTAGCGACATGTCGTTCAAAAAACAACAGGGCAAAGACCTTTAGTTAGTGGTCTGCAATCATATCATCTGTGGAAATATGCTCTACTGCAACGTCACCTTTCTGCACGGACTCCTTTATGGTCAGATTTGACCTCCATATGTTTAGACCCCTTAAGACTTCTGTTGTTGTTAATAAACAACACTGCAGAATTATTGTCACAATATAACTGTATGGGTCTATCAACAAAATCAAATACGGTCAACTTCCTAATGAGGTTCCGGAGCCAAATCGCCTGAGTAGCAGCTGAAAAGCATGCTATGAACTCCGCTTGCATGGTTGAGGAGGATATGGATTTCTGTTTCTCACTTTTCATGATACTACACCGCCTGCTAACATGAATATATAGCCTGTTATTGCGACTTCTTGTCGTCCTGACAGCCCGCAAAATCTGAATCCGAGTATCCAACAAGCTGCAGGTTCTGAACACGCCTGTATGTCATGATGGAGTCCCTTGTCCTCTTTAGGTACCTCAAGACCTTCTTGGCAGCAACCCAATGATTATGTCCTGGTTTGACTGATATCTGCTGAGAAGTCCTGTCGCAAAAGCGATGTCTGGCCTAGTACAAACTTGAGCATACATGATGCTCCAAGTGCACTAGCATAAGGTACATTCTTCATTTCAATTTCTCCATCTTGGTTTGAGGACACTGCGAAAGATTAACTTTTCACCTTTACAGACAGGAATAATACCTGGCTTGCAATCCCGCATGTTGAATCTCTCTAGAATACGATCAATATATGCCCTCTGAGATAAACCCAAAATGTGGCGTGAACGATCCCTATGGATTTCAATGCCAAGGACAAAGGACGTTCTCACCAAGATCCTTCATGTCAAAATTCTCTGACAGCATATGCTTCGTCTCGTGCAATAGATCATATCACTGCTCGCCAGTAGAATATCATTCACATAGAGAACAAGAAAAATGTATTCTCTCCACTGACCTTGCAGTATATACACTGATCCACTTTATTTTCAACGAAGCCAAATGAAGTGACAACGCTATGAAACTTGAA
The DNA here is from genome assembly GCA_019149425.1 of Psidium friedrichsthalianum. Lineage (NCBI taxonomy): Eukaryota > Viridiplantae > Streptophyta > Magnoliopsida > Myrtales > Myrtaceae > Psidium > Psidium friedrichsthalianum. The sequence goes on from JAGVVM010021913.1 coordinate 23,781, forward strand.
ATACCATTGCCTGGATGCTTGCTTGAGGCCATAGATCGACTTCTTCAGTCTGCATACAAGGTCACTCGAATCATCAACCTCAAACCCTTCAGGTTGATCATATAGACTTCTTCTTCGAGATCTCCATTCAAAAGGGGAGTCTTGACGTCCATCTGGTGTAGCTCCATGTCAAAATGAGCCACTAAAGCCATAATCACTCTGAAAGATTCTTTAGAAGAGACTGGGAGAGATGTTGATTCATAATCCACTCCATCTCTTTGAGTGAAACCTTTGGCTACCAGTCTGGCTTTAAATTTTTCTACCTTCCCTTTGGAATCCCTCTTCGTCTTGTAGACCCATTTGCAGCCGATCGCCCTATGACCCGCAGGCAACTTGACGAGCTCCCAAACTCCATTATGCCTCATGGATTGCAACTCATCTTTCATTGCATCCAACCACATTCTGATTGTGCATAGGAAACAGCATCCTTATAGGTAACTGGATCAATCACGCAGCCTATGTCATAATCCTGTTCACCCAGATAACTATATATTCCGGTGGGATACTGATCGTCTTTGCTTAACAGACCTCCTTAATGGAATTTCCTCAGCTTGATTCTATGCTGTAGGGCTTGATTTACTTCATCAAGAACAGTATCAACCATAGGATCCTGAAGCTCAATAGGCACAGTCACCATATAGGGCTCCATAACTGTCTGTATTGGGAGAAAACGATACAGAATTTCCCGCCGTACTGTCACTTTCAATAGTCTCTGAATAGGTACCCTTTTCGGCCACGTCGAATTCCAGAAACTTAGCTGTCTGTGATTCTACAATCCTTGGGCCTCCATTAGGATTGTAAAATCTGTATCCTTGGAATGTCTTAGATAGGATACAAAATAGCACCTTGTGGTCTTAGGATCCAACTTTTTCAAGGCTGGATTATACAACTTTACTTCTGCATGACAACCCCAGACCTTCAAATGATTCAAGCTGGGTTTACGTTCAGTCCATAACTCAAAAGGAGTCAATGGAGCAGCCTCAGTGGGAACTCGATTCAATATATATAGCGCTGTCTTTCAAAGCTTTACCCCATAGGAACTTTGGCAGGTTGGTCCTACTTATCATACTCCTCATCATATCCATTAAGGTGCGATTTCGCCTTTCGGACACACCATTCTGTTCAGGACTCCAGGCATAGTGACTTGCCTCCACTCCCAGAATCCTCTAATTATTTGGCAAATGACCCTTTAAGCTGTCCAGCATCGCCATGTCTGCCATAATACTCACTACCAGGGTCTGATCTGACAACTTTAATGACTTTTCCCAACTGTTTCTCC
>JAGVVM010021914.1:0-33607 GCA_019149425.1 Psidium friedrichsthalianum
TTCATTTTTCGTGACTATAAGAGATTCTCTTTACTAATTTTCCTAAGCAATCCATATAAAAAATATAAGAAATCTTTTCCAATAGTTATTTTTTTGAGAATAAATGTACCCTCAATATCTTCGTAACGGATATATTGTTTCCAAATATATTTTTTGTTGTATTCTTTTTCAGTGTTAAAAGATGAAAGGAGCGATTAGCTTGGGCAACCCTCTTGAGCGGTTACCATAGGAGCTCCACACAAAACTGAATATATGTTCAAGCCATACTACTAGGAACTTGCCGTCACTGCCCATCGCTGTGGTAGTAGGAGTGGAGTTGGAATTAGTCTATGTCATGACACAATCGAACCTATGCCGTAGATGAACCAAAGCATGCATCCTTGACGTGGACTAGCAATTGTGCCTATTTTGAACTTGAAACCAGGGAGGTTCTAAACTGCTGGGAGTGAGTACAATATCACTTGGCTAGCCACTATGATGGCAGTGTTACTTTTAATTAACGTTGTATGAAGAAATGTTGGCCAGCGTTCCCAGGCCTTCCATCGTCTACCACGACACCCTAGGACCTCCGTAGTCGTATTTTAACAACAAAATAGCCAAGAAATCGTGTTTGCGTACCTGATTTCGCATCCATGGCCGATCGACACGCAAAACCGACGAACCGAGCTAGGACTCTTCCCCTTTATGCCTCCGGACCGCCTGGCGTCGATGGATCGGCTCACCTCGTCACTCGCTCTCTCTCTCTCTCTCTCTCTCTCTCTCTCTCACTAGCCTTATGGAGGAAAGAGGAATGGGGAAATGGCATGGTTAGGCTAAATGGGGGGGGGTGGGGGTCCTAGCCATATATAAACTTCCGGCTGGGCCTTCCATCACGGGCCGGGCCGAATTCGCCACACCACCAGACCCATATTCGCCCATTAAGATACCTTAAATCCTTTCTTTATTAAACCAATACCGTATACGGTAAATTAATACCGTATAACGGTCAATTACAATTTCAATTAAGGCGAGCCCATATCGGAAAACTCTAACATTCTCCCACTTGGCGAGCATTAATTGAAACTGTACTTTAGTGCGCGCCTTCATATTGGTTTAAGGATTAATCTTAACGGCCAATCCGATCCCATAAAGTCTCAAACACCGGATCATGCCAGTAACTGCGTCAGCAGACACAGAGCCATCCATGGTCACGAGTGTTCTTAACTTTACTGATATGGATTTAATATGGTAGTGTGGCAATTGGATAGCACCTCAAAAGAGATACACTTTATGTGTTATCCACTTTGTCGGACACCATTCTCTCTTCTTTATGTGACACAAAACCTGACGTGCCACTAGAGAATATCTTTATGGTTCTAATGAACCTGCATATGTCTCAGCTTTATAGTTAACTTTTCTTTATGTGTAACAAGACATATAAACATGGCTAATAACCAAATGCCCATAGCCAATACTCGAGACTTACACATATCTCAAGATTTACATGAATATGTATTTAACATTAATAGTGCTGCAAGCACTTCAATACATATCATCATATTACAAAATGTAATAAACACAGATGTAAACTTTATTAGAGCAAACTGAAAGATGCCTCCCACTAAATCACAGCATCCAATGATGCCTCTAAGCCCATACTAGCGACATGTCGTTCAAAAACACAAGGGCGAAGACCTTTAGTTAGTGGGTCTGCAATCATATCATCTGTGGAAATATGCTCTACTGCAACGTCACCTTTCTGCACGGACTCCTTTATGGTCAGAAATTTGACCTCCATATATTTAGACCCCTTAAGACTTCTGTTGTTGTTAATAAACAACACTGCAGAATTATTGTCACAATATAACTGTATGGGTCTATCAACAAAATCAAATACGGTCAACTCCCTAATGAGGTTCCGGAGCCAAATCGCCTGCGGCTGCTAGCTGAAAAGCACGCTATGAACTCCGCTTGCATGGTCGAGGAGGATATGGATTTCTGTTTCTCACACTTCCATGATACTGCACCACCGCTAACATAAATATGTAGCCTGTTGTCGACTTCTTGTCGTCTTGACAGCCCGCAAAATCTGAATCCGAGTATCCAACAAGCTGCAGGTTCTGAACACGCCTGTATGTCATGATGTAGTCCCTTGTCCTCTTTAGGTACCTCAAGACCTTCTTGGCAGCAACCCAATGATTATGTCCTGGATTTGACTGATATCTGCCGAGAAGTCCTGTCGCAAAAGCGATATCTGGCCTAGTACAAACTTGAGCATACATGATGCTCCCAAGTGCACTAGCATAAGGTACATTCTTCATTTCGGATTTCTCCATCTCGGTTTGAGGACACTGCGAAAGATTCAACTTATCACCTTTACAGACAGGAATAATACCTGGCTTGCAATCCCGCATGTTGAATCTCTCCAGAATACGATCAATATATGTCCTCTGAGATAAACCCAAAATGTGGCGTGAACGATCCCTATGGATTTCAATGCCAAGGACAAAGGACGCCTCACCAAGATCCTTCATGTCAAAATTCTCTGACAACATATGCTTCGTCTCATCACAATAGATCAATATCACTGCTCGCCAGTAGAATGTCATCCACATAGAGAACAAGAAAAATGTATTCTCTCCCACTGACCTTGCAGTATATACACTGATCCACTTTATTTTCAACGAAGCCAAATGAAGTGACACGCTATGAAACTTGAAATACCATTGCCTGGATGCTTGCTTGAGGCCATAGATCGACTTCTTCAGTCTGCATACAAGGTCACTCGAATCATCAACCTCAAAACCTTCAGGTTGAATCATATAGACTTCTTCTTCGAGATCTCCATTCAGAAAGGCAGTCTTGACGTCCATCTGGTGTAGCTCCATGTCAAAATGAGCCACTAAAGCCATAATCACTCTAAAAGATTCTTTAGAAGAGACGGAGAGAATGTTGATTCATAATCCACTCCCTCTCTTTGAGTGAAACCTTTGGCTACCAGTCTGGCTTTGAACTTCTCTACCTTCCCTTTGGAATCCCTCTTCGTCTTGTAGACCCATTTGCAGCCGATCGCCCTATGACCTGCAGGCAACTTGACGAGCTCCCAAACTCCATTATGCCTCATGGACTGCAACTCATCTTGCATCGCATCCAACCACAGGTCTGAATGTGCACAGGAAACAGCATCCTTATAGGTAACTGGATCAACTACACAGCCTATGTCATAATCCTGTTCACCCAGATAGACTATATATTCCGGTGGGATCGCTGATCGTCTTTGCCTAACAGACCTCCTTAGTGGAACTTCCTCAGCTTGAATCTGTGCTGTGGGCTTGATTTGCTTCATCAGGAACAGTATCAACCATAGGATCCTGAAGCTCAACAGGCACAGTCTCCGGTATGGGAGGCTCCATAACAGTCTGTGTTGGTAGAGAAAACGATACAGTATTTCCCGCCGTACTGTCACTTTCAATAGTCTCTGAACAGGTACCCTTTTCGGCCACGTCGAATTCCAGAAACTTGGCTGTCTGTGACTCTACAATCCTTAGGCCTCCATTAGGATTGTAAAATCTGTATCCCTTAGAATGATCTGGATATGATACAAAATAGCACCTTGTGGTCTTGGGATCCAACTTGTTCAAAGCTGGATTATACAGCTTCACTTCTGCAGGACAACCCCAGACCTTCAAATGATTCAGGCTGGGTTTACGTCCAGTCCATAACTCAAAAGGAGTCAGTGGAGCAGCCTTAGTGGGAACTCGATTCAGTATATATAGCGCTGTCTTCAAAGCTTCACCCCATAGGAACTTAGGCAGGTTGGTCCTACTTATCATACTCCTCATCATATCCATTAAGGTGCGATTTCGCCTTTCGGCCACACCATTCTGTTCAGGGCTCCCAGGCATAGTGAACTGTGCCACTATCCCAGAATCCTCTAAGTATTTGGCAAATGGCCCTTTAAGCTGTCCAGCATCGCCATGTCTGCCATAATACTCACCACCACGGTCTGATCTGACAACTTTAATGACTTTTCCCAACTGTTTCTCGACTTCAGTCCTAAATATCTTGAATTGTCAAGAGATTCGACTTTTCCTTAATCAAGTACAGATAACCATATCGGGAATAGTCATCAACAAAAGTGATGAAATAATAATTTCTACACAATGTTGGAGTATAGGGTCCACTTATATCAGTGTGTATGACCTCCAATAGGTCAGAAGTTCGAACTGCACCCTTTTTCTTTATTTTGGTCATCTTTCCTCTACAACAGTCCACACAAGTTTCCAGGTCATCTTTAAGAGTAGGTAAAATGTCGGCTTTTACAAGCCTTTCTACTCTATCCCTGGAAATGTGACCAAGGCGTTTATGCCACAATGCGTAAGACTGTTCTTTAGGTAGAGGCCTTTTGGAGACAACCCTTTCGGCTGTATAAGCTACGTATATGTCGTTGGGAGTTAAACACAATCTGTACAATCCATTGGACATGTTGCAGCACCCAACTTTATTTGAATTATAGAACATAGAAACCACACTGTTCTTTATTTCAAAAGAGTAACCACACATGTCCAAACAGGATACAGAAACCAAGTTCCGTCTAAAGGAAGGTACATAGAAAGTGTTTCTTAACATCAAATTAAAACCAGACTCTAGAATTAAAATGACATCTCCCACGAACTCAACAGCAGCTTTATTATTATCTCCCAACTATGAGCTTTGACTCATCCTGATTTGGCTTCCTCCGGTTTATGAACCCCTGTATGGTAAATGCAACATGATTAGTCGCACCACTATCTAGCCACCATGAATTGATGGGGCTTCAGATAGATTGGATTCACAAACCAGTGCCAAAGAATCAATACCTGTCTGCTCACGTTTAGATAGCCAGTTCTTATATTTAGCGCAGTCTTTCTTCATGTGACCCCTTTTCTTGCAAAAGAAACATCGGTCACTATCCTTCTTAAAGATGCTTTCTTTGGACCCAATTTTCAGATTGACCAGTGGTGGGACGAGTATCTTTATGAGTATGAGATTTAGGCCCTTGCCCTTCCTATTGGTGGAACTAGTGGCAACCATGGCAAAGTTTCCTGCATCTTTCTTCAATTTTTCTTCCTCTGATACCGCTCTAGAGATCAAATCATTTATAGACCAAGCCTCATCCTGTGAGTTGAAGTTGGTCTTGATGATCCCAAACTCAGAGGGAAGGGTATTCAGGGCTTGATGCACCAACACGTTTTCAGGATTACTGTACCTAAGGCATTTATTTTTGTATGCAAATCCAGCATTCTTAGGATGTAATCCCTAACACCTCCCATACCCGTATACTTCATATAAAAAGCTGCTGGATGAGTGTTCCAACCTCAGCATTAGAAGATACTCGGTACCTGGCTTGCAGGGCTTCCATCATTTGTTTGGCGGTGCAGTCAGTTGGGAGGCCACTCTGCAAATGTTCCTGTATGGATCTCTTCAATGACATAAAAAGCTCTGTTGCTCTTTTCCCAGGCGGCAAAATGCGCCTTTTCAGGCCCTGCACTGGTCTCTCTCGGGTCAGCAGGTCTATCTTCATTAAGAGCAATATGAACATCAGCCAGTTCCATAGCAAACAGAAATCCTCCTTCCATTTCTTGAAGTTTGAACCATTCAGAACCTCTATGGTAACGGAGTTGCCATTCACAGAAAAGGTGACTGAAAAAATAAGCAATACTTACCATTAGCATCATGTGCAGACAGTGTAACTTTAAATCCTTAAAAGTACACATTTCAGAGAATTACACACATCATCATATAATCACCTTTGGCAGAATACATGACATGCAATTGTAAATTCCCTACATGACAACGACCATGAAATATATTCCAATTTTCGTGAAACACCACCTTTGGGTGTATGAATCACTAGAATCGGTCACTTCCCAATCATATGTTGTTCATGTATCCCTCCATGGCTGACGCACAATCACCTCCTTTGGGAGTATGACCATGTATCAAAACAGGAGACATCCCCCACAATGCGAGACTGATATTTCTCCAATTCAACTGAGCGTGCCACTTTGGCGGTCACAACCCAATCAAATCTTTGAAACTCTCTCACACCAGGGATATAAACTTCATGCCTCACATTTACCAAATGGTGTGATTTTTAAACTTGATGACATGGGCAATTGTCATTAAATCACCACCAGTGCTAATAGCATTGCTTCACGCATTTATGGGTTTCAGTTGTGTCAGTGCTCACTAAAATTCTACACATTCCTTATGTGGTATTCTATAATTGAGCCAACCATATTATTCCCAAAAACCATATGGAAATAATCAAACAAAATGAAAATGACGAAAATGCCCCTGAATTTTATACTTGCACAAGGTTTTTCGCATTTTTCAAAACCTTAGAAGGCTCAAAAAATTAAATTGAATATACCACAGTGTAGGAATTTCCATACGAGCACAACGGTGAAAAAATCACCCAAATTTCGACGCTGCATGCGCCGCCAGAAGTCCGGCGCGTGACTGAACGGATTTTTGTGGGGGGCGGAAAATAGGTTAACCCCCCGAAACATTTTCCTCCCTATGGACAAATCCTTTGAAAATTGTGGAAACGATTTCCTCTTTTAAAAACGGAAATCATTTCCGTCGGCCGCGGCCGTCGGTCCCGGCCATCCATCGCCGCCCATGGCCACCCGTCGGTCGCACGCCCGCGCCCGCCGCCGCCCGCCGCAGCGCCCGCCGCCGCCAATACCTCGCCGCCGCCATCGCTGAGCCTCCGCCGGAAAATCAATTCCTTGCCAAACGACGGCAAATTGTTTTCAGTTCATTCTTAAAAGTAAATTACCAAACACCGGAAAATATAGTTATTTTCTTGGAAATGACTTCCTGGAAAAATGTTTTCCCCCAAGGGCCATTTTCCTTGAAACAAACGGAGCCCTAGTTAGAAATTGATTTCTAGAGTAGAAGTATTGCCATACACGCCCTTATTTTATGTCCTGGGGAAATAGTACTTGTGTGCACAAAAAGGTTCTCCAAACTATTCCTTAATATAGGTCCGAAATTCTATTTTGTAAAGTTCATTCATACTAATTATCAATAATTAATATTATATATGGATCATGGCATGCGATTTTCCGTAATTTCATTATGTCCGTTTCTTGTTGGATTTCCATTTGCATTTTGACGGTCGAAGAGGTGAACAATTCTGTTCAGACTACCGTTTGCCTTTTACGTTTTGTTTAATCGAAATCTTGCGGCTCACGCACTTTGAATTGTTTTTTCAAACTTGAAACCCCAAAAAATTTCAACAAATGTACACATCGTTTGAATCTCGAATAACATTTTAGATTTCGATGGGACAAACTTACGCAAACACTTCATCAAAACCAAGTTTTGGCTGACCGGCTGACAATCCCCTGCACTTCATTTTTCATGAAGGGTTCGAGGCAAAAAGAAAGGTTTTGGATTTTTTTTTTGGCCCATTTCGAATGCACGTAAGCCTACCTCTCATGAGCCACCGGACGAAACGTGGCATACGCAGGTCTCACCAATCTGAGGACGGAATGCAATTATGCTCGCCGCGGCGGCAGCATGCGAGCACGTCTCTAGGTTTAGGGTTTTGTGAGAGTTCTTTTCCATTGAGTTGGGAAAGGGCAACTTATAGATTGTGATTATTTGCATGACAAACTTTCTTTGGTTTGCATAACGCATTATTGTCTCTTCTGTTTCATCGTTCATTCCCAAAGGCGGGGATCGATTGGCATGGTGGGGAAATTGCGGAGGAGGTGCCAAAAAGGCTACTCCTCCCCCCTCTTCTTGTCTCCTTCTCGTAGGAACCCCTATAACAATATTGAGAGGGAAGAGCTCCTCTAACCTAAGTAGCACAATACTGATACGTGACACACAGCACGACACAATATGACACATCGATACGTCATTTCTAAAAAAATAAAAAATTTCGACACGTTGGGACACGTTTTTTTATATATACACAACAAATTACCACTACATTTTTTTTCTTTGAGCTGGCTGGGTATATTAATTTTTGGGTGACTGCATATATGACTTAAGCATATATATTTTTGATAAATTTACATTTTAACCCATAATTCATTAAAAATGCTTAAAATTGACAATGTGTTTGTCGAAATGGTGTGTCAGAATACTAACTCGTGTATCGATGACGTGCTTGGAGCCTTGACCATGTGTCGGTCGCCTGTCAAAGAGTGTTAAAGAATGTCGGAGTGTCGGACACGACACGACACGACACGACACGACACGACATGAAGACTCCCAGAGAGTGTCGGTGCTTCCTAGCCTCTTGATCCCCCCATTTTTCTCTTTTCTCTTGATTGCGACCCTTGACAGTTTAATCTCGAATTGTGACGCAAGAGTGGCCCAGCAAGCAGAAACAACGTAGAAATGAAAATAATATAAGAAAATTGAAAAAAGTAATTGGAAAACTAGAAAAATGTTTATAACTTAAAAGAATAATAAAGAATTATCCACGTTATCCCCAACTGGCCAATGGCCTAAATTAACACAAATTCAAAGGTTTAGAACTCAATTGGCATAATTGTAATAAGTTTATGACCGTTTTAGTAAATCTTCTAAATAAATGTTTATGATTGAATTAGCACGGTTACCATATGTTTTGGATTGTTTTGGTAATTTTCCTCAATAATGGAGGAGGCCACGTGTTGACAATTTTAAAAATAAAAGGTGGGTTCATTTAGGGTTTAGCTATGAATGATTTTCGACATGAGCATCCATCGAGGACGAGGACGAGGAGGACCACGACACCATCTAATCCTCAAGTCCCGTGAAAATCTGAATGCTTTGCATGTATCTGTGTTGCGTCTTTTCACATCTTTTTCGGTTCTTTCCCTTTCACTTATTACTTGAGCCTCCACAATTCTATCGTCTGATTGGAGCGTCCACATTTAAAGGAGTTCGTCTCGTTTTATCCTCGATTGCGACCGCCTTCGTGCTTATACCTTTTCTGTTTAACTCGAGGAGCATCGAGAAGTTATCGCAACGTTTACCCTTAGGACTTCAATGATCCTAGAGACTTTCATAAGTTTTCATATGTACCGAACTTATTTTTGTGCACTAGCACGGTGCAATCCGCCACAAATAGAGAAACAAACACGTTAGGATTACGTAATTCAGTTTACAGTTTAGACCTATATTCACGATAAGAGCAGCAATAATGAATCGAGTGTGGATAAACAGATTACAAACTCGAGGGCAAAATTGTCTGGTCAGTCCGAATGAATGGGAGAAACTTGAATTGCCATGACTTTGGATTCATATTATCGAGTAGGAACAAGAATTCGCGGTACAAGATAGGATAAACAGTTCGGAGGAATCTAATGAGAGCTCTTCCTCTTCTCCTCCTAGAGCACAAACGACGAGCTATGATGGTCCCATCATTCCAATACGGGTTCTGCCAATTTTGCTAGCTAGACAACAAAGAAAAGAAACATAATAGAGCAAAAGGTGATGGTCCCCCTAAATAAAGAGACGCTAAACGTAATCACAAAAGGGAGCCCTCGAAATGGAGCATTTATCCTGAGTTGCATGAAGAATCGGATACCAATACCAACTTGTTGGCTCGATTTATTCTCGTCGGTAGATGAAAATCGACCTGTTCAGCTGCATCGCGTAAGGCTTGATCCCCCTTTTAACCCAAAAAGATATGCATGGTTCCAAGGTTAATAAGAGTGGGAGACATTGCGATTTGTATACTGAATCCATTACATCCATATCGAGCATTTAATCATTCGGCTAATCCCTTGTGAAAATAGAAAAGGTATGTCGTATGAACACCGATAAGAACACCAAACCTGATACAATAAGCAACGAATAAGAATGCCCGGCGCATCAACGATAATCCACAGATAAATGTCAACGAAATTTCAATTGCATCATTTTAGTCATAAACTTTTTCAAAATTTGCAATTAGACCTTTCCGATCAATTTTGGTCAAAATCGCTGGCCTAGATGCCATCGACCATGACATGAATTTTTTAAAAAGTTGAATATTTATTATTTTATTATTTCTTTTTTATTTTCCTTCATTTTGCCAGCGAGGGCCACTTTGCCTGTAGCCGAGGCCACACGTGATCGATGCCTTCGTATTGTGTCCGACATTCTCTGACACTCTTCGACATATGATCCACACGTGATCAATACTCTAGACATGCCAGTAACATGGAAGTTAGATTTAGATTTTGACACAAGAACCATCTATGGACTTGAGCCCACTACCTCGCCATGTCCATTGTGCCACTCGACTGGTCCAATGTTGTTGTGCCTCCAAAACTGCCCATGACTAGCTTTTCCATGTTCGACACTAGGTAAGGTCTTTCGGATTTAGCGAACTTTTAGATTTAAAGCATCCCAACAATTCATTTCGATACGCACAAGGTCCATTTTAACCATTTTTAATAAATTAGAGATCAAAATGTAGATTTATTAAAGATACATACGCTTAAGCTATATATCCAGTCACCTCAAAATTAATATACCCAGTCAAAAAAAAACTTAATTGTGACTCCCTAACAGAAGAAGAATTCACTGATTTTTTTATGTAATCTTGTATATATAAAGATATATATTTAATACACAACGTATCCCAACGTGTCAGAATCATCTATTTTTTTAGAAATGACATGCTGGCGTGTCATGTCACATATCACATGTCGGTATTGATGTTACTTAGACTGCAGGCCAAAATGAAAGGAAAAATAAGAAAATAAGAATTAAAAAAATAAAAATTGTACAAATTGTTCATGTTTGTGCAAGCTGTGACATGAATAATAGTTGGTGTTCACGTCAGCGATTTCGAGCAAAATTAGCTGAATATACTTAATTGGCACAATGTGAAAAATGTTTAGGATTAAATTGTACAATTGAAAGGTTTAAGATTGAATTGATACAATTACAATAGATTCATGATTTTTTTTCCTGATAATTATTCCTAAACATCATCATGCGATGGAATTTACAAAAGAGAAACAATCTATTGGTAAGTCATAACCACGTCAACGCCCCCTTATCGGGTTTCCTAGTTCTCACCTGGGCAGGAATACGAATGTTTTCCACGTCTAAAGCCAGCACTTTTATTAATTACCGTCGCAACTTTTTTTCTCCGGAAGGAAAAAGGAATATGCACGACATTGATTTTGATGGCTTTGGACCTTTCTAAAATCCCTTTATGCTGCTTTGATTTCTTATCTTTAAATCAATCAAAGGCTCCACAGTTTTATTTCCTCCTGTGGCTGCAATTCTTCGGTTTGAATGGAGGGTGGGACTGCAAAAAAGAGGACAAAAAATGGGGTCGAAATTATCATAATTTCTTTTCTGGTTGACATCATAATTAAGATTAAGCACATCATTGGAGCTAATTAATTATCATGGTGGGATTCTAGAGAGCCTGCTTAAAATGAAGGCGACGCCACTGCCCATTAATCATCATTAGAGCTAATCGGTTTGATTGCAAATGTTTATGCAAGCAAAGAAAGCAACAAATGAATTGCAGAAGTGGATGCAAGAACATGAATTGATGATATGTTTCGCCAAATAGCAAAATAGATTATAGATTTATGGCGTGTTTGTTTCACGGAAAATCAATGATTTTGGAGAATCCACGTCAACATGGATGAACTCAATGAATCTTATACGTTGAATCAGGCTCATGCCATCTAACGGCCGAGGTTCGTTGAGCACTTGTGTACTAAATTCGTCCAAATGCTACTCAATCCTCACGGGGCATTTTTCTTTGCCCCCACCCTTGCATAGCCCCCACATAATGATCCAGGTCCATGTCCTCCTCGATTTTCCCAGTAAAAAAATGTTATTTCCTTTTTTAAAAAAATTTTAAAGGGCTATTTAGTATTATCACATTCTTTTGAAAATTAATCACAGTACAATGCTATTAGAAAGTGCTATAAGTGGAACAGCATTAATGGAGTATAGGATATTCCATCATAGGAAACATTAATGTTCAGAAAATACGAAATCAAATTAGATTTTCAAACGACATTGGTTGGTGAGAGATCTAATCCCGGCCTTAGGCCTCGTGTGTGGCAAAAATTTATTCACCATCCTTCCTCCATATGCCGCTAAAGGCCGGCATTGGGTTTAGCCTAGGAGTGAGCGGTTTCAAGTTCTGAGTAGGGTCCACCTGAAACCTAGAACCTACCCACTAGTACATGTTCTTTATTTTTCGAAACCTGGAACCTAGCCTGTCGTAGGTTCTAGGGTCCGGTTCCAGAGTACCCGGGAATCTGCCGTACTCGACCAAATAATTTTATACCGCCGTACTCGTCAATTGTTCTTCGACATCTTTTCCTCTTTTTGACCCAGCATGGATAGCAATAAATCTAGTGTTTGATTTCTTTCGGAGTAGCTATGCAGACATTTGAAAATTCAACAATAATGTCAGATTTGAAAAAATAAAAGAAGTGCATTTAAATTAAAAAAAAAATTCGATGGTTCTAAACGAAAATTTGATCAATCCTAACCTCTTTATGAACCAAATCATACTAACAAGAAGCTTTTTATGCTCCTCCGAAATCACCTTAACCAAATTTGCCGAGAAAATCAATGAGTATGATCCTATTTCGGGTCTAGTTCCGGTTTTTGATTCGGATCCAGGGTAAAACCGAGAACCGGTACCGGAACTGACGGTTTCTATAAATTCGGAACCGAGAACCGGCACTTGTTTTACCAAAATCGAGAACCAGACCGGAACCACAGGTTCGGTTCTTCGATTCTCGATTCTATCCTGATCAATTCTCACCCCTAATTTAGCCCGGATGGAGTCGGGGTGGGTTTCAAGGGTTCTGCGCGAGGTGGGTGATATCATCGTCCCTACATCCGATTAAACCTGAAATGTTTCCTTGGGATGGACGACGGACCGGTCAAGATAACTTAAAATTCGCGTAATTCATCATTTGGAAAAAAAAAAATTGATCTGACAACATCCTCTCCATTGATTAAGGAGAGTTACAGAGGTGATTGCATCGAGGAGTAATTTTTAATCATTAATGAAAGATTGGGATTTAATTAATATGCACATCTTCCATGCTAAAGTCGGAGAATGCCAACCAATGACAATAAGGGAAAGCAAAAGAGGAAAGCTATAAGCAATAAAAGTGATCTATTTAAGTATGTTCTTGTTTATGGAGTGGCACCCATTAATGAATAATTTCTCCCGGTCACATGATAACACATCATTTGCCTTTTTGACCGGAAGATATGAGAATAAGTGCCATTGCCTTTTTTAATTATAGAGAAAGAAATGTACTTAAAATGAAAAAAATAAAAATAAAAGACTGAAGAAAATATTGCCTTGTTATAATTCATGAGTGCCACGTCGACGATTTAGATGGACTCGATCCACGTGGTTTGTAGACGCAAAATGGGCTCGTGTTTTGGAAATTATACAAAATCCATTTGTTCACGCATATCTTGAGGGAATATTAATATAAATATAGCGATAAAATCACGATAATTAGCCGACCAAGAATGTGAAAAGCGCTCATTATTTGATTTTTGGTAAGGAAATTAAATTTCATTAGTTTTTTTTTTCTTTTGCACGCTCATGAAAATCCATTAGTTGAATTCCATTCATTCTTAAACATTGTCTTATTTTTTTTTTTAGCACCTCTTTTTCAGAGTCATCAAGATACTTATCCGTAGTACACGACACTCCCGAATTAATTCTAACAGACTCCCCAAGGTACCGTTAGAGAATGTTAAAGAAAGTAAACTTGAATTACGACCACCATTTCGAATAACAAAAGATCACGCGTAACACGAGATAAGCGGCGCATCGAAAATCCTATTCCATCGCAAGACAACCGGAGGAGACGCCTTCCGACTTCCCCCTAAGATATTTCGATTTCCGGTGACCGGCGAGCAAAGAGATTTGCCCCTTGCATGGATGCGATCAAATCCATCTACTCTCTCCTGCATTGGAGTTGGTCGGAGGCCTCTCTCCAGCCTGTGAAACCAAAAGACAGTTAGGCCAAAGCTGAGAGAGCGTTCAGACAAAAAGAGACAGACAAAATCCTCATCCTAATAATATCTCGGATAAGCAAGAAGCCAGCCAACTCAGTTTCCAATTCCTCTCGCCCAACAGCAGCAATAGGAGGCAAAATTAAAAAAAAAAAAAGGGGGGGGGGGGGGGAGGATATTTTTTTCTTCCTTTTTTCTTGATTTCTATGGAACTGTTATGTCTTGATCTGATCGACACGCCATTTTCTTGTCTTTTATTGTAAACTTTTTTTATTTTTTATTTTAAAATTATTATTATTATATATATTTTTTGTTTTTTTTTGGTGGGGGGATTGGGGGTTTTCGTTTTCGTTTCTTGGGGCAGTCCCACCCACCGTCCTAGCAAAAAAGCAGAGGCCCCTCCAACAGAAACAAAAAGCAGCCTTTCCTTCTTCTGCAGCGACGAGCACTGCGGTGCCGCTGCCACACACCCAGTTGAGAATCTAATTTTGCAAATCTACCACCACCCTCGAGTCGAGAAAGAGAAGGCAAACCAAAGAGAACATCCCCCCCATCAGCCCTCGAAGAGCCACATACGCACGCCTCCTTCTCTGTTCTTTCGTGAAGAGAGATTTACAGAGTGAAAGAGTGGAGATGGGAGTCATGGTGGGTCAAGAAAGCTAAAGACCACGTAAAATACTCTGATGGTGATGGGTCATCCTCAGTCTCCGTCTTCTTCTTCTTCTTCTCCATCTCTCGATTTCTCTCTGTGAGTGAGAGAGAGAGAGAGAGAGAGAGAGAGAAATTTGATTTGACTGTTTCTAGCTGAAGCTAGTAGTAGTAGCTCAGTAGTTTTGGTGGTGGGGGGCGGCTACTGGTAGTGGTTGTGGTCGTGTCTTTAGTTGATGGGTTGCGCGGTCTCCAAGATCGACAACGAGGACGTGGTGCGGCGCTGCAAGGAGCGCCGCCGCCTCATGAAGGAGGCCGTCTACGCCCGCCACCACCTCGCCGGCGCCCACGCCGACTACTGCCGCTCCCTCCGCTTCACCGGCTCCGCCCTCTCCGCCTTTGCCGACAACGAGCCCCTCTCCGTCTCCGACCAGACCCCGCCGTCTTCGTCCTCCCCCGCCGCGGCCGCTCCCCCTCCTCTGTCTCTGGCTTCTCCTCCGTCTCTGCCGCCCAACCCTCGCTCCGCCGCGCCCCGTCCGCCTCCCCCTCCGTCCCCGAGCCGCATCCCCCGCCGCCTCCTCCGCAGCGTTCCCCGAACATCGCCAGCTCCAAGCTTCCTCACATCCTCTCCGCCTCCAGCGTCTCTTCCGACACCGCCTCCATCGGAATCCTCCCCCGCGCGTCGGCGGCTCGCACCACAACAACCGGCGGCGCAACAGCAAGCCCATGAAGCTCCCTCACATCCTCTCTGAGTCGAGCCCTAATTCCTCCCCGCGAAGCCTCCAATCCGACTTCACTGCCGGCTTTTATCCGACAGCCTATCCCAACTCGACCTACGCGAGCACACCGTCGCAGGCCTCCTCCATCTGGAACTGGGAGAATTTCTACCCTCCTTCTCCTCCCGACTCCGAGTTCTTCGATCAACGCGCTCGGACCAATAATCAGCGACGGCCACAGCTCGAAAACGACGAAGAAGGGGACGAGCACGCGTCGGCCTCTGAGTACGATTCCTTCCGCCGCGACGGCCCGAGCAAAATCAGGGAAGGCGAAGCGGCGACTAAACCCTACGATTTCAAGCGAGCCGCGGCCAGCGTTGACGGTGGCGGTGAGACCGAAAGGGAGGAGGTGCAGTGCAGCGACTGGGACGACCAGTATAGCACCATGAGCTCGTCCGAAGACGAGGTGGAAGGTGACGACGGCGACGACGGAGCGTCCAGATCCGATATTAGGACGCGGTCGAACTTTGGAGGATCAGTACGGAGCGGCGCCGTTGATGCGGAAACAATGAAGCCTCCGCAGCCTGCTTCGAGTTTCGGCAAAATCTGATGATAAGTCGGAGGGTCTGAGCTACGGGGACCACGAAATGGTGGAGGAGGAGAATAAGATGGTGGTGAGGCACAAGGATTTGAAGGAGATCGTGGATGCGATCAAGGAGAATTTCGATATGGCAGCTTCCGCCGGCGATCAGGTGTCGGAGATGCTCGAAATCGGGCGTGCCCAGCTCGATCGCAGCTTTCAAGCAGCTCAAAAGTGAGCTCCTTTCTTTTCTTCCTTTCTTCAGTCTCGAAGAAATTCAGGTTGTTCTGTTTGGATTAGATTCAAAATCAGAATTGGGTCTAGTTAGTGTTCTTGAATTGATTACAATTAGATTCCGCATTCATGCGGTTACTGGGTCGACTTTTGTCTTGAAATTTTGTAGGATCTGGGTCGATTTGATCGTGTTCTGATCGTGAATGATTGAGATTTTATGTTTCTCTTGTTGATGTTGTTGGTTGCAGAGACCGTGTATCACTCGACGAGTGTGTTGAGCACGCTGAGCTCGAGCTGGACATCGAAACCACCCTTGGCAGTGAAGTACCGGCTCGACGCCGGTTCGATCACTGAACCGCATGGTCCGAAGAGCCTCTGCTCTACTCTGGACCGGCTCTTGGCTTGGGAGAAGAAGCTCTACGAGGAAGTGAAGGTGCCCTCTAGATTTACTGTCGCTCTTGGCGTACTTAAGTACTCTAATCGTATGTCCTTAAAAGATCTGTAGAGTGAAAGGGTGGTCCAGAATGACTCGGATTCCCACCCATGCCAATTGCGTTAGTCCACAGCAGTAGTTTGGAATTGTCCCAAATACCCTTCTCGCTTTGTTGTTATTCTATTGCCCATTCTCTCAGACTTGGTCTTTCTCGAGAAAGTGGAGGATGAAAGCTTTCACTTTCTACTGCATAGAGAGCTTTGCTTTTTCACAGCCTTCTGTGGTTCCATTAACATGACGAAAATGCCCTGGGGTCTTTGGCCAACTCTGCTCGGATGAATGATCAACATTGGTTGGCACTTGCTCCTATGGGATTGGGATAAGAATATGCTTGTGGATGTGCCTGCCTCATCTTATCACTTTGTGTTCTTTTGTTGTAGAATGCACTCCTTGTTTTCCTCCTCTGCATCTAAATCCTTTGTCATTGTTGAGTTTGGATCCTTAGGATAGAATGTATAAGATGTGCCATGGCATCCAATTCTTGGCAATGGCAATGTAGTTTGGCATGCATATCAGGAGTATAGTGGAGATAAGAATGTTTCGCTGGATGAAGTGGATATCCGAAGAAAGGTAGTGTTGGGAATGAGAAAAACCATGAAAGTTTGTGTAGTCCCAATTGTTAATAAGATGAAAAGGGCACGTTAGATGTGCTTTCGACTCTGGACATGTGAAAGTGCAGTCTTTGGACGCTTAGGTGAGAAGATGCGATCTCATAATGGAGATGCATGTTGAAAGAAACAAGAGAAAAATCTGAAAAGGCTGCGGGTAAGACTATCGTGAAGGATCTGAGTTGTTGGATGTTACTAAAATTTGATAGGTTACCCAAGTGTAGCAGTGTAAGTCTGTGTGAGGATCTGCGTAGTTGACCCCACTTAGGAGAATAAAATTTGGTTGTCAGTGTTTCCTTTGTTGTATCTAATGTTTTTCTCACAATTTTACCCCACATTTTTGTAGTTTCAACTGACAATTGATCAGTAAGGTGTTCAAAATTTTGTGTGTATCCATTTGCACTTGGTTACCTATTTAGTATAATTAGGTACTACAAGATTTTATATTCATCCATCTCATTCAGAATTCCCAGAAATGTAACTACCTCGTTTCCTTAATTTCCATACTTTAAGGAGCCTAGAACTAAAACAGAAAAGAAAAAGATTTGCAAAACTACAAACCTTGTCCCGCTGTAATTAAATATGCCCTAGAATATTGTATTTGTCGAAAGAAAGTCATTCATTAATCTGTACCGTCAACTGTATTAATGACTTCATTTAGATTGTGAAAACACCATTTTTTAGGTTGCATTAAACGGTCAGGTAAGAGCTTAGACTAGTACAGAGATTTGATCTTTTGTGTCTAATGCCTTTTTCATATGTTTGGATGGGTTTCCCTTTCACATGTTATTTTCACTACATTGAAAATTAATTGCTCGTTTAACACCTTCATTGAAATAGGCTAGGGAAGGTGTGAAGATAGCGCATGAAAGAAGTTGTCAGCTCTTCAGAGCCAGGAATGCAAGGGAGAAGATGAAACGAAGTTAGACAAGACTAAAGCCTCGATAAAGAGGTTGCAATCATTAATAATTGTTACGTCGCAGGCCGTCTCTACAACTTCAAATGCAATCATTGGCCTTAGAGACAGTGATCTTGTCCCCCAGCTGTGATCTCTGCCATGGGTGAGTTGTTTACTCTTGTATTAACAGAGGAGGTGTACATACTCATTTTATTGACTTTTTGAATGAGGTTGTCATGCGTTTTCCTATTTAACCCATGACTGAATGCTTTAAGTGCCGGAGTTTTCCTGGCTTTGGAGAAGTTCCTAGTTGCATTGCAAGGTCATTAAGCAACTTTAGGCAATTTTTCTTGTAGACTTCGAAGATGAATAGATTGTGCTTTTCTTACTGCATTTTTTTCTCCCAATATACGCAAAATAATGTGGGGGAAGCATTACGGTTAATGGTGTGGATCTGCACAGACAGACTGGATTGACTGTTTGCTCTTTGGAGTCAATTTTGCATGTGCTAGAGTTGATCATTAGCTACTGACTTGGTAGGTGGGCTCATCATGAGTGTCTGCTTTCTTTTGCCACTTGTTGGAACCACGTGGTCTCACTCTGCAGTACAGCTCAATCAGGAGCGCCTTAAATTCACAGAATGGCCCCGATTCTGCACCTAAAGGCTAGTCTATTTGCTTTACAACACCGGCAGTTATTTTGTGACACAAGAAATTCTTCTGGTAGTTTGGCACAAAAGACGTAAATTGTACATGACCCACAATCATTTCTTTACAGAGTGAAGCACTTATATAATTGGACGTAGCAAACACAATTTTCTGAGCCAGTATATACATACTCAAGAGTCTCAAGATTGAAATGTACTCCATCATGTAAAACAGATTGACGCATGCAGTTACGGATGAAGATGAGTCTTTGACTGGTAGAAACTAATCCTGCTGGTTCTACTCAGACTAATCTACAAAGTTGGCTAGTCTGTTTGTTTTAATGCCCACTGGCAGTCTGCCACATTGCTTAATATACCAAATCCGCAAAGCATTGTTAATATACCTAGCATTGCTCTTAGAAATTTGACTGATTATGATTAAGAAATGGCTGCTCTGGGAGTCTTACTGCTTATAAACTGCTTGGAAAATGGGTTCTCCTAGTCATATTGACCATGGAGTTTTTTCCCTTGGAGTGTGTCCTTGACAAGGTAAGGTGGTTGTTGGTTCATTCCTTGCATCATTGAGTTAGTTTGGAATGGTAGTTTGGAGCACCCCAACCACCTTTTGTTTTTTCCCATTCTGAAGTTGAAAGCTCGTGCTTGATTGCCCGCTTGGCAGCGAGTGCATTTCCTGGTCCCTTGTACAGGTAATAAATTGGAAGCTTTCAGCCAATTAACTCGTGCTAGAAACTTCTGTTAGCTTATAATTTGTGTAGCAAGTTGAACTTATATGAAAGAGGATCTGGACAATCGAAAGTGCCTGCTGAATAGTGCTAAGTCCTCTATGGAAAGAGAAGTCATAGTCAAGACTGAAATCACGTCATGAAGTGCTGACTGATTTGAGCATATCGAATGTCTCTTGTTATCTTCTGGCGTACCCTTTGCATATCTGGATAGTTTTTCATGCTGGGTAAATTGATTGCAGAAAGTAGGGTGAACAGTGCCAAACATGAAAAGCTAGTTGTCGTTTCAAATGCGGAAAGTCGTTTTTTAATCCTGACATGCACCATGTCATTGACGTGCTGAAGCCTACATATTTTCCACTTATACGTTGTTATGTGACCCTGTTCTTGTCTTGTGAATTATGCTGTAGTTTTTCCAATTATGTGTCTGGATGGCCTGACAGAAAAAGGTCTTTCCCTGGAAGCTATATGCTTAATATCAGACACTTGTTCACTGCGCTCATTGCAGGTTCATGTACATGTGGAGGTCAATGAATGAATACCATGAGATTCAGAACAACATTGTGCAGCAAGTCCGGGGCCTTGTTATCCGAGCAAACAAGGGCAAGTCTACTTCTGAATTGCATCGGCAGGCAACACGTGACCTCGAATCAGCTGTTTCTTCATGGCATTCCAGTTTCTGCCGCTTAATTAAGTTCCAACGTGATTTCATCCGCTCCCTCCACGGCTGGTTCAAACTGACTCTCCTTCCTGTTGACAACGATAACAGTGGGACCCGGGAACACTCTGATGTCTATGCCTTCTGCGATGAGTGGAAGCTTGCGCTAGATCGTGTCCCTGACACGGTTGCTTCTGA
Organism: Psidium friedrichsthalianum; assembly: GCA_019149425.1. Lineage (NCBI taxonomy): Eukaryota > Viridiplantae > Streptophyta > Magnoliopsida > Myrtales > Myrtaceae > Psidium > Psidium friedrichsthalianum. The sequence continues at coordinate 20,412 of JAGVVM010021914.1, forward strand.
AGCTATCAAGAGCTTTCATTAACGTTGTTCATGTGATCTCTGTAAAACAAAGTGAAGAAATGAAGCTGAAAAAGAGGACGGAGGCTGCATCGAGGGATCTTGAGAGAAAGGCTTCATCTCTTCGGAGCATAGAGAAGAAATACTACCATTCGTACTCTATGGTGGAATAGGGCTTCCCGATCCTGGGCCCGACAATGGCCCACGTACTGGATGCTCGGGACCACTGCCGAGAAAAGAAAGTCAACTCACAACGCCTGCCAAAGGAGGTAAAGACGAAATGCTGAGACATTCCAAGGCAGTGAAGTGACAAGGGCAATGACCTTGACATCTTCCAAACGGTTTTGCCAGGAGTTTTCCATGCATTTGCTAGTTTTTCATCTTGTTCACGGATGCGCTTGACGCGGTATGTAACCGTTCTTATGCCATCAAAAAAAAAAAAGAAAAATTAGGCATATGTATACACATATCTTTTGGTCCCAGGTATTTTTGGTTAAAGGTTGGAAGGATGAGAGCTGGGTAAATTTTGCAGGGCTCGCGCTATTTATATAGAGTTGTATTGCTTATTGGAGGGAACTTCGTTTTGTTGTCTTGAATATTGAATTTTGCGACGGCGCATTATTTTTTTGGATGGTGGTGGACGTGTTTGGGGAATGTCCGCTGTAGCAGGAGCTGCTTGGTCTGTCATTGTCCTGGAGCTTTGGCAATGGATAAAGAAGCATAATGCCTTCTCTCCCTCGTTTCTCTTGTGAGATTGTTTGAAGTTCTACTGGCACACCATGTCTCTATGGAACATCAAAACTGGAGTACTTGAAGTTTCGTCCTTGTCTTGTTTGAATTTTCCTTAAATCATGCAATGACAGTCGTGCTGTTCTTTCTGCTGGAACGGCCCCGCGAGCTCCTTTGCTGGAATACGCCGCGCATACTGGTTTTTTTGAATCAACTGAGAATCTTTAAGAACGACTCTTGCATCGGTGATGGCGGGTGATCACGTACGCGGTTTAATTGTTGCCACTACAGTTGAATGAAGGAGACGAAACTATGTCCGGGTTGAAACGTCGTCGTCAGTATGATGTGAATACCCAATTGTTATATTTACGGACATGATGGGGTGTCCATGAAAAGGTGGTCGATGAAAAGGTGCGTCTGTAAAGCAACCTTTGAGGAACCTCACGAGGAGGTGCCTTTCAAAAGGCTACCTTGTAATCTATAAAATATATATATATATATATATATATATATATATATATAAAATTTGAAGGGGCATGAGGGTGATAATGAACATTTGAATAAGAATGGATAATGTATGAACCTCGTGCTCCCCCCCTTAAAAACAGACAATCACCCAAAGCAAAACATCGTTATTTTTAAAAACGATTGACATCTACATTGTGGAAACATAAATATCTTCAACTGTGATTATATTCAGACCATCCTAAGTTGAAGATTCGATCGAAGATACGTCAGTGATTCAATGAGGTTCTTGGGCAATTATGCAATTGGATCATATTGAAATAGGATTTTGGGGATAGGAATAAACAAACCATCCATAAACGTTAGCTGAATTTTTCAATGTTAAAATCCAACACAACTAGTCGCCGTCACCTGTGAAGATTGAGCCCGAAATTAAAGGCGCCTCGGACGACCAAATTGCTGATGAATGAGGTGCATCTGCACAATTGCTGTTACCTTCTCGATGGCTAAAGGTATGCTTGTATCGAAGAGCCTAGACAAGTTTTAGTTAAAACGTCGTGGATCTAAAGAAACACATGTAAGGAGAATTTTGACGACGATCACGTCCCACTGTGGATTTTTCTTGCATACATGTGACATGGACCTGCTGTTCCATGTCCTAAATGGACAAATTCTTTCACACTTATATGACATTGAAATGGTGCTTGTTGGTGTAATGAGTGGGTGATACATAGGGTAAGAAGCAACTGGATCCTTGAGAGTGGTGTTAGGATAGTTTGCGCTAGGAGTTCTAGGTTAGACCGAATATACCTTTAAAAGCTCTAAAGGCGGAGTTGGCCTCCTGTGTACAAACTGGTTAGGAGTTGATGTCGCTCTCCTGATGAGGTTATGGAAAGCCAAAATTAGTTGCGGTGCCTCAAGTAATATGTTCTCACTCTATATAAAAGATGCCCGAGTTACGTTGAATGTGGTATGATCCGATACGGAAAAGTTATTCGTTTAAATGTTAGATGACAAAATAAGAGAAACAAGGCTAGCCTGATGTGAGTTACTTACCAAGCGTCGCATAGGCTATTCCGTGGCTAAGGAAAGTGCTGGCCTGTGACACATGCATCTTATTGATACTTGGCTGTGATATACTCGACTTTTATGATGCAATGTTATACCGTATCTTATTAATCGTCAGCCATTAGATGATACTAATTGAGGGAAAAAGGCCAATTAATTGGAAAAATCCTTATCTTTGGATGACAACCATGTACGGTACTTAGGCTCCATTTGTTCCGTGGAAAATATTTTTCGGAAAATGTTTTCCGGATCTTTCGACGTTTGGGAGGCGGAAAATAGGCTAGTCCTGAAAAACACTTTCCTCTTATGAAAAAATCTCTTTCAAATGTGTGGAAAATGTTTTCCTCTTTTAAGAAGAGGAAACCATTTTCCTCATCTTTTCTTCCTTGTTTCTTTCACATTTTTTTTCTTTCCTCCTTCTTCCTCCTTTGCTGCCGTTCTTTCCTCCTCCGCCACCAGTCGCCGCTACCGCTAGAAATCAATTCTTTGACAAATGACAAATCGTTTTTCAATTCATTTTTAAGTATTAGCCAAACACCGGAAATATTGTTATTTTCTTGAAAAATGACTTTTTGGAAAACATTTTCCGAAAGTATCACATTTTCCATGAAACAAACAGAGCCTTATTGTATCCTAAAATTTCTGGAGAACGAGTCGATTTTCATAGGATAAAATCAGAGGGTGGACGGGATAAAATCAGAGGGCGGACGGGTGCATTTGGTTATGCATTGCTTGGAAAATACTAAATGTAGTTTTTGATTCTTTCCCTGGAGAATGCACAGTTTCTTGCTTGTTTAGGCCAATCTCTTCTTCCAGAAATTGGCATATTCATATAGTTGAGAGACTTTCACAGGCCTCGTGGTACGACATTTTGCTCAGATGAGCTAATAGACTTTACTTATTTTCTCCTGAACAATAAATAGTACTTCTTATTCAAAAGATTGACTCGGATTGATGGGACGTCATGCCTCTTGAACACTTGAAAAATCTATCAGATGTATGGGTTTAAGTACCCCTATGATCATATCGGATAAGTTTCGCCTGCTTCCATGCTTGGATCCAAATCGAAATTCATCGACGTGCGAGTCGCTCGTTTATGAGCCCTCATGCAATGAATTGTCACACATCGAGAACGGCTTATTTGATCCAAACATGGATTCGATTGGAAAAGGAATTTATGCACAAGGAATAGGCTAGTCAAAATGGGTCATAGATCTATTTGTTAATCCACATCTAATGGCCGGAGTTGTTAGATGAGTTGGTTATATTCAGTAAATGAGTATAGATGGTAAATACCAAAATATGGGTTCACAACTCATTTAAATCCAACACGCCTCTATCACTCTCTCTTGCCTCCACTCAATCTCGCCTTTGCTCACTTCGTATTCTCACTTAAGTTTGATGAGTTCAGAAGATCCGGAACCGTTGGGGTCTTTATATAAAACATAAATAATTAACAGGTTTTTTTTTCAGACTCTTCAAATTAACATGGTTGTTTAATTAGTACTCAGTCAAAAGTAATAGTAATCCGAACAAAGAGCAAAAGTAAGGAAAATGAGGTGGAAAGTACACAAAATTTTAAACTCTCTATCTGACAGAAAATAAATAATTTAAAACATATCTTTCTAATTATGATCGCTTGTACGTACACTTAAAAAAATGAATGATTTTTTTTTTCATCGTCCACAAAAATATGTAAACATAAATTGTTGTCGGTAGTAAAATATTTTTCATTAACTAACTATTTTAAGTAATACAAGCGGTTTATTAAAATATTTTTTAAATTTATTTATTTTTCAAAAAAAAAAATGGAGCGTTGATCAAATTTTCTATCCAATTTATCTACCGTCTACTTCATTCTCACGGAAATTTAGAATTATTTTCTACCGAATTTTTCTTCCCCTCCATTTTCCCTCCCTTCTCAAACCCAGCATTCTGTTGTAGCTACTTGCGGGAATTGTTGCTTTTTCGAGGACCCAAAATGGAAATGATTGTTTTTATGTCCTCACAAGAAATGGAAAAATGGGGAGGTACAATAATTAACTTTTATTAGTCGACAAGACAAATCAAGCACAATTACACGTTTGCAGAGGAGAAAGTATCATGAACGTTGCTTATTTTTACGGAAATTAATGATTCGAAAAATTCTTCTTAAAATAGTCTTTTATTGCCTTAGTACATCAACAATATTTTTTTTGATGTACTAAGGCATAAAGACTATTTTAAGGAGAATTTTTTCGAATCATTATTTCCGTAAAATAAGCACCGTTCATGATACTTTCTCCTCTGCAAACGTGTAATTGTGCTTGATTTGTCTTGTCGACTAATAAAATTTAATTATTGTACCTCCCCATTTTTCACATTTCTTGTGAGGACATAAAAACAATCATTTCCATTTTGGGTCCTCGAAAAAGCAACAATTCCCGCAAGTAGCTACACAGAATGCTGGGTTGAGAAGGGAGGGAAAATGGAGGGGAAGAAAAATTCGGTAGAAATAATTCTAAATTTCCGTGAGAATGAAGTAGACGGTAGATAAATTGATAAAAATTTGATCAACGCTCCATTTTTTTTTTTTGAAAAATAAATAAATTTAAAAAATATTTAATAAACCGCTTGTATTACTTAAAATAGTTAGTTAATGAAAAATTTTTACTACCGACAACAATTTATGTTTACATATTTTTGTGGACGATGAAAAAAAAATCATTCATTTTTTTAAGTGTACGTACAAGCGATCATAATTAGAAAGATATGTTTTAAATTATTTATTTTCTGTCAGATAAAGAGAGTTTTAAAATTTTGTGTACTTTCCACCTCATTTTCCTTACTTTTGCTCTTTGTTCGGATTACTATTACTTTTGACTGAGTACTAATTAAACAACCATGTTAATTTGAAGAGTCTGAAAAAAAAACCTGTTAATTATTTATGTTTTATATAAAGACCCCAACGGTTCCGATCTTCTGAACTCATCAAACTTAAGTGAGAATACGAATGAGCAAAGGCGAGATTGAGTGGAGGCAAGAGAGAGTGATAGAGGCGTGTTGGATTTAAATGAGTTGTGAACCCATATTTTTGGTATTTACCATCTATACTCATTTACTGATATAACCAACTCATCTAACAACTCCGGCCATTAGATGTGGATTAACAAATAGATCTATGACCCATTTTGACTAGCCCTATTCCTTGTGCATAAATTCCTTTTCCAATCGAATCCATGTTTGGATCAAATAAGCCGTTCTCGATGTGTGACAATTCATTGCATGAGGGCTCATAAACGAGCGACTCGCACGTCGATGAATTTCGATTTGGATCCAAGCATGGAAGCAGGCGAAACTTATCCGATATGATCATAGGGGTACTTAAACCCATACATCTGATAGATTTTTCAAGTGTTCAAGAGGCATGACGTCCCATCAATCCGAGTCAATCTTTTGAATAAGAAGTACTATTTATTGTTCAGGAGAAAATAAGTAAAGTCTATTAGCTCATCTGAGCAAAATGTCGTACCACGAGGCCTGTGAAAGTCTCTCAACTATATGAATATGCCAATTTCTGGAAGAAGAGATTGGCCTAAACAAGCAAGAAACTGTGCATTCTCCAGGGAAAGAATCAAAACTACATTTAGTATTTTCCAAGCAATGCATAACCAAATGCACCCGTCCGCCCTCTGATTTTATCCCGTCCACCCTCTGATTTTATCCTATGAAAATCGACTCGTTCTCCAGAAATTTTAGGATACAATAAGGCTCTGTTTGTTTCATGGAAAATGTGATACTTTCGGAAAATGTTTTTCCAAAAAGTCATTTTTCAAGAAAATAACATATTTTCCGGTGTTTGGCTAATACTTAAAAATGAATTGAAAAACGATTTGTCATTTGTCAAGAATTGATTTCTAGCGGTAGCGGCGACTGGTGGCGGAGGAGGAAAGAACGGCAGCAAAGGAGGAAGAAGGAGGAAAGAAAAAAAATGTGAAAGAAACAAGGAAGAAAAGATGAGGAAAATGGTTTCCTCTTCTTAAAAGAGGAAAACATTTTCCACACATTTGAAAGAGATTTTTTCATAAGAGGAAAGTGTTTTTCAGGACTAGCCTATTTTCCGCCTCCCAAACGTCGAAAGATCCGAAAACATTTTCCGAAAAATATTTTCCACGGAACAAATGGAGCCTAAGTACCGTACATGGTTGTCATCCAAAGATAAGGATTTTTCCAATTAATTGGCCTTTTTCCCCTCAATTAGTATCATCTAATGGCTGACGATTAATAAGATACGGTATAACATTGCATCATAAAAGTCGAGTATATCACAGCCAAGTATCAATAAGATGCATGTGTCACAGGCCCAGCACTTTCCTTAGCCACGGAATAGCCTATGCGACGCTTGGTAAGTAACTCACATCAGGCTAGCCTTGTTTCCTCTTATTTTGTCATCTAACATTTAAACGAATAACTTTTCCGTATCGGATCATACCACATTCAACGTAACTCGGGCATCTTTTATATAGAGTGAGAACATATTACTTGAGGCACCGCAACTAATTTTGGCTTTCCATAACCTCATCAGGAGAGCGACATCAACTCCTAACCAGTTTGTACACAGGAGGCCAACTCCGCCTTTAGAGCTTTTAAAGGTATATTCGGTCTAACCTAGAACTCCTAGCGCAAACTATCCTAACACCACTCTCAAGGATCCAGTTGCTTCTTACCCTATGTATCACCCACTCATTACACCAACAAGCACCATTTCAATGTCATATAAGTGTGAAAGAATTTGTCCATTTAGGACATGGAACAGCAGGTCCATGTCACATGTATGCAAGAAAAATCCACAGTGGGACGTGATCGTCGTCAAAATTCTCCTTACATGTGTTTCTTTAGATCCACGACGTTTTAACTAAAACTTGTCTAGGCTCTTCGATACAAGCATACCTTTAGCCATCGAGAAGGTAACAGCAATTGTGCAGATGCACCTCATTCATCAGCAATTTGGTCGTCCGAGGCGCCTTTAATTTCGGGCTCAATCTTCACAGGTGACGGCGACTAGTTGGTGTTTGGATTTTAACATTGAAAAATTCAGCTAACGTTTATGGATGGTTTTGTTTATTCCTTATCCCCAAAATCCTATTTCAATATGATCCAATTGCATAATTGCCCAAGAACCTCATTGAATCACTGACGTATCTTCGATCGAATCTTCAACTTAGGATGGTCTGAATATAATCACAGTTGAAGATATTTATGTTCCACAATGTAGATGTCAATCGTTTTTAAAAATAACGATGTTTTTGCCTTTGGGTGATTGTCTGTTTTTAAGGGGGGGAGCACGAGGTTCATACATATCCATTCTTATTCAAATGTTCATTATCACCCTCATGCCCCTTCAAATTTTATATATATATATATATATATATATATATATTATATATATTTTATAGATTACAAGGTAGCCTTTTGAAGGCACCTCCTCGTGAGGTTCCTCAAAGGTTGCTTTACAGACGCACCTTTTCATCGACCACCTTTTCATGGACACCCCATCATGTCCGTAAATATAACAATTGGGTATTCACATCATACTGACGACGACGTTTCAACCCGACATAGTTTCGTCTCCTTTTCATTCAACTGTAGTGGCAACAATTAACCGCGTACGTGATCACCCGACCATCACCGATGCAAGAGTCGTTCTTAAAGATTCTCAGTTGATTCAAAAAACCAGTATGCGCGGCGTATTCCCAGCAAAGGAGCTCGCGGGGCCGGTCCAGCAGAAAGCACAGCACGACTGTCATTGCATGATTGAAGGAAATATTCAAACAGACAAGGACGAAACTTCAAGTACTCCCAGTTTTTGATGTTCCATAGAGACATGGTGTGCCAGTAGAACTTCAAACAATCTCACAAGAGAACGAGGGAGATAAGGCATTATGCTTCTTTTATTCCATTGCAAAGCTCCAGGACAATAACAGACCAAGCAGCTTCCTGTACAGGGACATTCCCCACAAGTCACCACCCATCCAAAAAATATGACGCCGTCGCAAAATTCAATATTTACAAACCCAACTGAGTTCCCTCCAAATAAGCAATACAACTCTATATCATAGCGAGAGCCTGCCAAAATTACCCAGCTCTCATCCTTCCACCTTAACAAAAATACCTGACCAAAAGAATGTGTATACATATGCCTAATTGATGGCATAAGAACGGTTACATACCGCGTCAAGCCGCCTCCGTGAACAAGGATGAAAACTAGTCATTCCTGGAAAACTCCTGGCAACCCCGTTTGAAGATTTGTTCAAGGTCTTGCCCTTGTCACTTCCACTGCCTTGGAATGTCTCAGCATTTCGTCTTCTACCCTCCTTTGGCAGGTTGTTGAGTTCAACTTTCTTCTCGGCCAGTGTGTCCAGCATCCAGTACGTGGGGACCATTGTCGGGCCCAGGATCGGGAAGCCTATTCCCAACCCTATGAGTACGAATGGTAGTATTTTCTCTCTATGCTCCGAAGAGATGAAGCCTTTCTCTCAGATCCCTCGATGCAGCCTCCGTCCTCTTTTTCAGCTTCATTTCTTCACTTTGTTTTACAGAGATCACATGAACAACGTTAATGAAAGCTCTTGATAGCTTCAGAAGCAACCGTGTCGGGGACACGATCTAGCGCAAGCTTCCACTCATCGCAGAAGGCATAGACATCAGAGTGTTCCCGGGTCCCACTGTTATCGTTGTCAACAGGAAGGAGAGTCAGTTTGAACCAGCCGTGGAGGGAGCGGATGAAATCACGTTGGAACTTAATTAAGCGGCAGAGAAACTGGAATGCCATGAAGAAACAGCTGATTCGAGGTCCGTGTTGCCTGCCGATGCAATTCAGAAGTAGGACTTGCCCTTGTTTGCTCGGATAACAAGGCCCCGGACTTGCTGCACAATGTTGTTCTGAATCTCATGGTATTCATTCATTGACCTCCACATGTACATGAACCTGCAATGAGCGCAGTGAACAAGTGTCTGATATTAAGCATATAGCTTCCAGGGAAAGACCTTTTTCTGTCAGGCCATCCAGACACATAATTGGAAAAACTACAGCATAATTCACAAGACAAGAACAGGGTCACATAACAACGTATAAGTGGAAAATATGTAGGCTTCAGCACGTCAATGACATGGTGCATGTCAGGATTAAAAAACGACTTTCCGCATTTGAAACGACAACTAGCTTTTCATGTTTGGCACTGTTCACCCTACTTTCTGCAATCAATTTACCCAGCATGAAAAACTATCCAGATATGCAAAGGGTACGCCAGAAGATAACAAGAGACATTCGATATGCTCAAATCAGTCAGCACTTCATGACGTGATTTCAGTCTTGACTATGACTTCTCTTTCCATAGAGGACTTAGCACTATTCAGCAGGCACTTTCGATTGTCCAGATCCTCTTTCATATAAGTTCAACTTGCTACACAAATTATAAGCTAACAGAAGTTTCTAGCACGAGTTAATTGGCTGAAAGCTTCCAATTTATTACCTGTACAAGGGACCAGGAAATGCACTCGCTGCCAAGCGGGCAATCAAGCACGAGCTTTCAACTTCAGAATGGGAAAAAACAAAAGGTGGTTGGGGTGCTCCAAACTACCATTCCAAACTAATCAATGATGCAAGGAATGAACCAACAACCACCTTACCTTGTCAAGGACACACTCCAAGGGAAGAAAACTCCATGGTCAATATGACTAGGAGAACCCATTTTCCAAGCAGTTTATAAGCAGTAAGACTCCCAGAGCAGCCATTTCTTAATCATAATCAGTCAAATTTCTAAGAGCAATGCTAGGTATATTAACAATGCTTTGCGGATTTGGTATATTAAGCAATGTGGCAGACTGCCAGTGGGCATTAAAACAAACAGACTAGCCAACTTTGTAGATTAGTCTGAGTAGAACCAGCAGGATTAGTTTTCTACCAGTCAAAGACTCATCTTCATCCGTAACTGCATGCGTCAATCTGTTTTACATGATGGAGTACATTTCAATCTTGAAGGACTCTTGAGTATGTATATACTGGCTCAGAAAATTGTGTTTGCTACGTCCAATTATATAAGTGCTTCACTCTGTAAAGAAATGATTGTGGGTCATGTACAATTTACGTCTTTTGTGCCAAACTACCAGAAGAATTTCTTGTGTCACAAAATAACTGCCGGTGTTGGTAAAGCAAATAGACTAGCCTTTAGGTGCAGAATCGGGGCCATTCTGTGAATTTAAGGCGCTCCTGATTGAGCTGTACTGCAGAGTGAGACCACGTGGTTCCAACAAGTGGCAAAAGAAAGCAGACACTCATGATGAGCCCACCTACCAAGTCAGTAGCTAATGATCAACTCTAGCACATGCAAAATTGACTCCAAAGAGCAAACAGTCAATCCAGTCTGTCTGTGCAGATCCACACCATTAACCGTAATGCTTCCCCCACATTATTTTGCGTATATTGGGAGAAAAAAATGCAGTAAGAAAAGCACAATCTATTCATCTTCGAAGTCTACAAGAAAAATTGCCTAAAGTTGCTTAATGACCTTGCAATTGCAACTAGGAACTTCTCCAAAGCCAGGAAAACTCCGGCACTTAAAGCATTCAGTCATGGGTTAAATAGGAAAACGCATGACCAACCTCATTCAAAAAAGTCAATAAAATGAGTATGTACACCTCCTCTGTTAATACAAGAGTAAACAACTCACCCATGGCAGAGATCAACAGCTGGGGGACAAGATCACTGTCTCTAAGGCCAATGATTGCATTTGAAGTTGTAGAGGACGGCCTGCGACGTAACAATTATTAATGATTGCAACCTCTTTATCGAGGCTTTAGTCTTGTCTAACTTCGTTTCATCTTCTCCCTTGCATTCCTGGCTCTGAAGAGCTGACAACTTCTTTCATGCGCTATCTTCACACCTTCCCTAGCCTATTTCAATGAGAGGTGTTAAACGAGCAATTAATTTCAATGTAGTGAAAATAACATGTGAAAGGGAAACCCATCCAAACATATGAAAAAGGCATTAGACACAAAAGATCAAATCTCTGTACTAGTCTAAGCTCTTACCTGACCGTTTAATGCAACCTAAAAAATGGGTGTTTCACAATCTAAATGAAGTCATTAATACAGTTGACGGTACAGATTAATGAATGACTTTCTTTCGACAAATACAATATTCTAGGGCATATTTATTACAGCGGGACAAGGTTTGTAGTTTTGCAAATCTTTTTCTTTTCTGTTTTAGTTCTAGGCTCCTTAAAGTATGGAAATTAAGGAAACGAGGTAGTTACATTTCTGGGAATTCTGAATGAGATGGATGAATATAAAATCTTGTAGTACCTAATTATACTAAATAGGTAACCAAGTGCAAATGGATACACACAAAATTTTGAACACCTTACTGATCAATTGTCAGTTGAAACTACAAAAATGTGGGGTAAAATTGTGAGAAAACATTAGATACAACAAAGGAAACACTGACAACCAAATTTTATTCTCCTAAGTGGGGTCAACTACGCAGATCCTCACACAGACTTACACTGCTACACTTGGGTAACCTATCAAATTTTAGTAACATCCAACAACTCAGATCCTTCACGATAGTCTTACCCGCAGCCTTTTCAGATTTTTTTCTCTTGTTTCTTTCAACATGCATCTCCATTATGAGATCGCATCTTCTCACCTAAGCGTCAAAGACTGCACTTTCACATGTCCAGAGTCGAAAGCACATCTAACGTGCCCTTTTCATCTTATTAACAATGGGACTACACCAACTTTTCATGGTTTTTCTCATTCCCAACACTACCTTTCTTCGGATATCCACTTCATCCAGCGAAACATTCTTATCTCCACTATACTCCTGATATGCATGCCAAACTACATTGCCATTGCCAAGAATTGGATGCCATGGCACATCTTTATACATTCTATCCTAAGGATCCAAACTCAACAATGACAAAGGATTTAGATGCAGAGGAGGAAAACAAGGAGTGCATTCTACAACAAAAGAACACAAAGTGATAAGATGAGGCAGGCACATCCACAAGCATATTCTTATCCCAATCCCATAGGAGCAAGTGCCAACCAATGTTGATCATTCATCCGAGCAGAGTTGCCAAAGACCCCCAGGGCATTTTCGTCATGTTAATGGAACCACAGAAGGCTGTGAAAAAGCAAAGCTCTCTATGCAGTAGAAAGTCAAAGCTTTCATCCTCCACTTTCTCGAGAAAGACCAAGTCTGAGAGAATGGGCAATAGAATAACAACAAAGGCGAGAAGGGTATTTGGGACAATTCCAAACTACTGCTGTGGACTAACGCAATTGGCATGGGTGGGAATCCGAGTCATTCTGGACCACCCTTTCACTCTACAGATCTTTTTAAGGACATACGATTAGAGTACTTAAGTACGCCAAGAGCGACAGTAAATCTAGAGGGCACCTTCACTTCCTCGTAGAGCTTCTTCTCCCAAGCCAAGAGCCGGTCCAGAGTAGAGCAGAGGCTCTTCGGACCATGCGGTTCAGTGATCGAACCGGCGTCGAGCCGGTACTTCACTGCCAAGGGTGGTTTCGATGTCCAGCTCGAGCTCAGCGTGCTCAACACACTCGTCGAGTGATACACGGTCTCTGCAACCAACAACATCAACAAGAGAAACATAAAATCTCAATCATTCACGATCAGAACACGATCAATCGACCAGATCCTACAAAATTTCAAGACAAAAGTCGACCCAGTAACCGCATGAATGCGGAATCTAATTGTAATCAATTCAAGAACACTACTAGACCCAATTCTGATTTTGAATCTAATCCAAACAGAACAACCTGAATTTCCTTCGAGACTGAAGAAAGGAAGAAAAGAAAGGAGCTCACTTTTGAGCTTTGCTTGAATCTGCTATCGAGCTGGGGCACGCCCGATTTCGAGCATCTCCGACACC
>JAGVVM010021917.1:0-28507 GCA_019149425.1 Psidium friedrichsthalianum
TTTCCACAGCCGTACAAACGCATCCGCTCCTTTACGGCAGCGACCCAGCAAGCAAGCGTACACACACGCGGAAAGAATTTAGGGATACAGCCCCCTTTTTTTTTTTTTTCACTATTTTTTTCAGACGTTACTTGGGGAGTCGAATTACCTTTCGTCTGGGAGAACGAATTGCTGCCTCTCTTTGATTTCATTAAGATTTGCGAACCTTTGTAGTAGTCGCGAGCGAGAATGGGTTTTAGACTGCAATTCGTCGTTTTTTTTTTATTTGTAAGTTGCACGATTTGGTTTTAGAAACTGGGTGCTGGTAGGAGTATGTGGTTTGACGGCAAATATCAGTTGTCCTCTCATGTTTGTTTGCAATTCAGTACTAGTTTGTAATTTCTATCAGTTTTAGGTATCTGTGACGTTTCTCTAGCTGTGGGGAGTGATCTTGATAGGTTATACCAGTCTGACGCGTGGATGTATGCTATAGAGCTACGGAATTGGGAAATTTGCTACTAAGTGCGCATTACAGATAATCTTTATTCCCATAGATTTGCAATATTAGTGCCCTTTTGAGGCTTTACATACTTTTCGTCGTCTTGTCTGTCGCACCAATGCTCAATTTACAGTGAGCATAACAAATTTTCATACTTTGTCAGGTCATGAAAGGGTAGTTTTATTGGTCAGGGAAGGAAGCTAGAGGCTGAGGGAATTTAAATGCGGAAAGAGACAACCTGGTATTCATGTAAAAGTTTCGGGTGAAGATCACTCTCATGCATTTAATGAGAGGACGTACAGGACTTAGCACATGGGCAAATGCTTAATTGCTATGCATCTACAGCCAACTGGTGATGGACATACTACGTTCAGAACAGAAAGCATGTCTGCATACAGCATTTTGCTTTTGCAGTTCACTGCCTTTTCTCCTTAGGCACGCAGGGAGGAGGGAGGGAGGGAGGATTGTTAAAATTTACATTGAGCAGTTTACATGATGGAAAGATAAAAGATTGCGGGAAGATCGGTTAAAATGGTTTTTGCATTTCCAGTTTTCTGCTGTCACGTTTGCTGAAGTGCTCTTACAGTCAGGATCGGATGATGTGTAGGTTTCATCTTGAGTTCAGGTACAAAAATTGTAATTTAAAGAGAGATTTGGGTTAGGAGGTACCAGGAAGCGAATTCCTTTGCTAATAGTGACCATTGAACCGTTTAATGCATGAATTACATAATGTCAAGTGTGCATGGCTTTTGTTCATGATCTGAGGTACATTTTTTTCCCCCCTTAAACAGTATTCATTCAGAAATTGCATAAAATGGGACAACTTTCCGTTGGTCATTTCTGCATTTGTGCTCATATTGCTGATACAATGATGATTATTTTCCCTCTCTAAAATTGGCAAATAAAATGTATTTTCTAATTAGACTTAAACTTTGGAACTTTGAAGTTTTTTTTTTCCTTTTAGCCAATGGACACCTGTTAATTTACAATAGTAAACATGCTCATAATATAGTCAATGTCCACCTCTTTATTGTATTGTTACTTAATTTGATATTGCTAGAGTTTGATGCAAATGGATTTCTCTATAAGTTTGCTGCAAATGTGATGATGGAATCTGCTGGAAGGTTAAGCAGAAGCAATATGGAGAGTGGATGTTTTATTGCTTTCTGCTACTGCTCACTATCTGACCTTTGGAATGTGCTGTTGTCCATTGATGTTATGTCTGTTTCCCTTCATTGCATCAGCTGTTTATTTATGGTCCTCCTGCTGCTTTTCAGGTAATCTCAACTCAAGCGTGAATATTGTTGGAAGTGGCAGGCAAATTTTGCTCTGGTCTGGTCATAAAAGAGTCAACAGAGGTTATAGAACATTTCATGTACATGGCTTATTTGGAGGAAAGAAGGATAACAGTGATGATGCTCCTTCAAAGGTTTTCCACTATCTTGTTTAAAAGACTGTCGTTAAATATGCTTGGTAATATACAGTTTTGGAAATGGTTTTGGCAGAGTTGCTTTGACCACATTTTGAGTTATCTTACCAACTGTTTTGAAATATCTTTGATGATCTTATTCAGTGCATTGGACATTGTCGATGTCACGAATTAGGTGTCAATAGTCGGTCTCCTATTGTGGTTTTCTTCAACTTTTCTGCATATATTGTATGAAATATTCCATGGATGTGAGATTTTTTCTGCTGTCAAAGTTGATTAAGTTTTGAGCTCACTATGAGTAGATGGACTACAATTGAGTAGGTTTAAGCAGCTAAGAATGATAGGCGGATTAGAAGGCTTGGTTCAGTGAAACCAGTTTTTGAATGTAGGAATGTGAGGGTCATTATGCTTGTGCAATACATGTGGGGCTTATTGATGCTGATTCATTCTTTATTTTCCATCTATATATTGTATGGTTTTCGTGAAAATTTATGGGGATATTCCTGCGATTTTTAGGCAGGGATTCTTGGGAATATGCAAAATTTGTATGAGACAGTGAAAAAGGCACAAATGGTTGTCCAAGTTGAGGCTGTGCGAGTGCAGAAGGAACTTGCAGCGTAATGTTTTATGTTATTTCCTCTTTATTTGTCTTATATTATTTATTACCTTTGATGTCTTGCTTCTCCTTCATTTGGTCTTAACTTAAAATCTTCTTGATATTTGTCCATTCTGATACTACAGAACGGAGTTTGATGGTTATTGTGAAGGTGAATTAATAAAGGTACTGCTATTTTCCTCACACGGTTTTGTGATGTCCTGTGTTAGCATATGCCCATCTTAGATGAAGCTGTCGTGTACACGTGTAGGGCCAACAAAGACCATGCATGGTCTGTATTACCATGCTCCAACAGACCAGGATGGCAATTGCCATGAGCATACATCTGTGCCTATCAGTAAATTATTTACTTATTAAATGCACACTCAAGCAGAATTCAACAAAAGGATTTCCCAGATTATGAAATTCTCGCAACAGGATTCCTGGATGTCTTGAGGTCTTAATTAAGATTTTGTCATATGGAACTGACTAGCGACTACTATCATAACCAGACTTAACACGTGATCAAGTGGTGGAGTAGAGAGACAGAGAAATGGGGTTGAAGTCATACGAGAGGAAAAGAGTAAGAGCTAAGAAAGAAATAAAGAATGGATGAATGAATGGGTTGTCTGGTTCAAGGTGAAGATTTATCTCTCTTTCTCTCTGTAGGGATGAAACTATTGGTTAAGAGAATTGCAGTTAATTGGTGAAAGACACTTTTGGTAGGGACGGTAAAATATGCAATATCGTCAAATACATTGTTGCTGGGTACAAATGCATTGCCTTACTAGGGAGATTGTTGAGGTGCTATGGATGCCTTGCATGGTTTGGCTCTTCTTATTTTGAGGTTTATACATGTAATTTGCTTTGCCCATGACAAAAATAGTTTCTCTGGGAGGTCATAGTCTAATATCACTGGAAAAGTGCAAACAGAATATTTTTTGGTTTCAAAATTAGAACTTGCAATTGTGAGTATAGAGAAAAGTTTCTCTGACTTACGCTCCGTTTGTTTCGTGGAAAATAACTTTGTGGAAAATGTTTTTCCAGATTTTCCGGCGTTTGAGAGGCGGAAAATAGGCTAATCTTGGAAAATACTTTCCTCTTATGAAAAAATCTCTTTCAAAAGTGTGGAAAACGTCTTCCTCATTTTGAGAAGAGGAAAACATTTTTCTCATCTCTTCTTCCTTGTTTCTTTCACACTTCTTTCTTTTTCTTTTTTCCTTCTTTCTCCTTCACTGCTGCTCCTTCCTCCGCTGCTTCCTCTACCTACTACTGCTCCTTCCTCTACCGATGGCGGACCTTAGCGACGATATCCGCCAGGCAAGGCGAGCTCGAGGCTCGGCGGTGAGCCTCGACGTTGCCGGCCTCGACGGAGGCCAAGCTCGTCGGATCTGGTTCGACCGGCCTTGGCCTTGAGTGAGCGAGGCAAGCGAGCCTCAACCTCGCTCAAGGCTAGTGAGGCGAGCCTCAGCCTTGCCATAGGCCGACGAGGAGAGCCTCGGCGTCGATGGCCTCGAGGGAGGCCTCGCCTCACCGGATCTGGCTCAGCCTCAAGCGAGCGGGGCTCACCTTGCCAGATCCAGCAAAGCTTTGGTCTCGCTCGAGGCCGGCGAGGCTCGGCTTGAGCTCGCTGGCCTCCTTCAAGATCGGGCCTAGGCCAAAGCGAGCCTCGGCGTCGTTGGCATCGAGGGAGGCCTCGCCTCTCCGGATTCGGCTCAACCTCGAGCGAGTGGGGCTCGCCTCGCCAGATCCGGCAAAGCTTGGTCTTGCTCGAGGCCAACGAGGCTCGGCTTGAGCTCGCCGGCCTCCGTCAAGGTCGGGCCGAGGCCAAGGCTAGCCTATGGCTGGTCGTCGGTGGCCGTCGTGGCTGGCGACTAGTTGAGAAAAAATTACAACAGAAAAAAAATTAAGATAGCTAGACAAACTATTTGAGAAAAATATTTTTTTATTCGAAAAAATAAATAATGATTAAAAAATCAAAATAGTTAATAAAGTTTTTTTAGGAAAATTAATTCCTTGACAAACGACGGAAATCGTCTTCCAATTCATTTTTAAGTATTAGCCAAACACCGGAAAATATTGTTATTTTCTTAAAAAATAACTTCCTGAAATATAAAGGAATAAAATCTGTGACAAGAAATCCATGGTGCCAGCTGGGGTTACTTGTGATTTCTGATGGCAAATAAGGTAGCAAACTGAAAGCCGGAAGATGTTGAATTTGTTGGTGGACATTGCTCCATTAGTTAATGAGTTTTATAGTAATATTTGCTTTGCCTAATTGTGACTTGAATTGTTGATGATGTTGTTGGATTACATTATTTTCTAATGCTGTTACTACAACATAGAAAATCTATTTGAAAATTCCTCAAGCTAACCTAATATAGTGGTTTCTTTTAATTCGATGCAAGGTCGTGCATGGATTCTTTCTCTCTTTCAATCTGTTCATGTTGTTCTTTAAATTGCTGAAGCTTTCCATTCTCTGACATATTAAAGGGCTCAACAACAGAACAATGAAATGTAATTAATGTTCCACAGGCTACTTTATCTGGAAACCAGCAACCCGTGCGCATTGAGATTACTGAGGCCGCAATGGAATTAGGAGCTGAGGTGAGTGCAAAATGTTCTGCCGCTACTGTTCAATTTGTCTTGTTGTGATACTCACTTAATAAAATTGTTAAATGTGTTCTTTTAAGGAGTTTTTTCCTCAAATGATCCTATTGGATTTTGCTGTCCATTTGTTTCACTTCATTAAGTGTATATCAAGCTCCAAGATTTTGTGAAAATTGCACTAGCCATTTCAACTTGGTTGTCCTTAGTCAAATTGAGTTGCAAATTTGTGACTAGACTTTCTATTTAGGCAAGGTACTTATAGGCTGAATTATGTGCAGTTTGCTAAGGTTGAGGTCTTTTTTGTTGTGTAAAGGCTGCTTGATGGGGTCTTGTTAGCTATTCTCTTTTCAAGAACTACTCTGCCTGGGTTCCCATCCTTAATGACTAGTTAGATTTGAAGAACTGCTTAGGCGAGATTCTGTATTCGGGATTTATATGAAGTCTCTGAGGCTCTCTTTCTAGCTGGTTATGTAGATGGTCAAGAATGGCAATTGTTTATCATTACCATCTGCTCTGCCAGTTGTGAGCTTTTTTGCGACCCAACTTGTGTTTTGATAAGGAATCAAATGGGAACAAGTCCCACCTCTGCTAATCCCATCACGTTGGAAGTGTCACAACACGAGTTCCATCCATGATTTACTTAAGCATGGGTAAACTCAAATTCTCTTCAGAGTCTCAGATTCTTAGTCCAGATTCTTTTGTGATACGTTCCACCTGTTCCTGGAGATGACCATGTCATTTTGTTCACCTCTTTTCTTATTAATACCAGATAAATTTGGTCCTACATCTATCTTTCGATGCTGATTCTTCATTTATCCTTTCATGTCCTACAAACAGGCTCCACTTAGGCAGGAGATATTCTTCTTAGTAGAATTCATATGCTGTTAGACATGGATTTTGATGGTAATTCAATGACAAAGCCACGGGATTTTCTTTTAATCTTGATTAGTCTTTACCCTAGTAAATTCACTCTCCTTTCCATTTTGCATTATCTCATCATTACTTCAAGAATATGGCGATGGTTTATATTAGTTGTGAAAAATCTTAATGTACCATCAAGTTCCAAACTACTGCCAGATTGTTTCTGTCATCTTGTTCTCTTCTAGCTCTTCGTCCTTCAATTTCTGCCATCTCATATACCTCTGCAAAAGTACTTTACCACATCTCGTGGTTAAATTTTCCATTAACTAGCGTCATAGCTCTCATAATAAAGCAATTCGAAAGTTTCTATCTACTCGTGCAGTTCTCTGGTGTTGGTGCTGAGGCACTTTTCTTTCCTAAGAAAGGTTGTGCATGATGAACATGCAGGCGTTTTTCGCGCTTCTAGGATGATAGTGTGTCTTATAACCTTGTTCTCCCATGCCGTGGACTAGGCACTTTTCTTTCCCTAGTATGGCCTGCACAATACTTCCCTTCACCTCTGATT
Organism: Psidium friedrichsthalianum; assembly: GCA_019149425.1. Lineage (NCBI taxonomy): Eukaryota > Viridiplantae > Streptophyta > Magnoliopsida > Myrtales > Myrtaceae > Psidium > Psidium friedrichsthalianum. Next base: position 6,539 of record JAGVVM010021917.1, read on the forward strand.
GAATGAATCATATGCTTAGAAATCCTCCCCGGAAGGAAATTGTAGCCATGCAAAACTTGGGTGGTCTTGTCTCTTGCCTGAGTTGCTTGTGCGTGGACATTATGGAAGTTTTCTTTCCTGTAAAGAGAGAACGTCTAATTTTTTTTTATTGATAAAACTCAATATATATACACATAATAAACCCTGGATGACCCAAAGACCATTGTACCATTTTTATACCTCTTAACATTTCCTAAACAGGGTTGGCAACTGTAGCTCTTTTCCCCCATGCTGTATTGCCTCCCACTTCATTTCTTTGCATGCAGTTGTTTCTTGTAACTCGATCCTTTAACTTCCACCTTTAATCTGAGGCATCAGCTTGCTGCTTTTAGACATGCCAGGACCTATGGCTAGAGTATAGTTTATATACGATAGAGATCCCGTGCTGCTTGCTGGGGCTTTGGACCTTCCTTCAACTTTCTTTCTTTTTTTCGGTCAAAGGCCTTCTTTCGAGTTGAACTGCTGCAACTATTGGCGAATTCACCAGCGTGGCAGAGCTGCCTTAGCTTCCTTGTATGGCATGTGTATTTTATATTTGACCTTCTATTGATCCTTATGCTCTAGTTAGGAGGTTGGGGAGATAAGGGGGTGAGATTAAGTTGTTCCGGTCATTACTCTAGTTATGGAGAAATTTTCTTGGCACAATGTTATTTCGCTGTAGATATGGAACCTCCTGCTGCATGCGTGTGCATGTGTATGTTTGGCCTACCCGAATTACCTTGTGGGAAGATGCGTATGCAATGGGAACCTGTCCAGTTTCTGCTATGTGATGGAAGATTATAGGTAGTGTTTACACACGCAACGTTTTCGAATGCAGAAGCTGTCGGAGCTTGTCAATGACGCTTACAAAGATGCACACCAGAAGAGCGTCCAGGTGAGGAGGAATGAAATTCTTATGCACCCACATGAGAGGTGACGCTATCATTTTCTGAGCTGAATTAGTTATGTATCTTCTCAGGCCATGAAGGAGAGAATGAGTGATCTTGCCCAGAGTTTGGGAATGCCGCCGGGCATGAGCGACGGGTTGAAGCCATAGCTTCTCCCCTGCGGGGAGTGGCTCAGAGCCAGAGATCCAATTTTGTATACCGTCAAAGCATGTTGTTCCAATTTGTACTTTAGCCATAGATTTTGTAACCATTTGAACGCCGGTCGCAATTTTATTGAATTAACGGAATTAGTGAATTCATTGTGCACACCGTGAAACCTGCGGTGGCACCGATAACTTGCTCCATGTCTCATGGCTATTGGTGTCTGGAGGAAACAATCGGTTCGATTCTTGATCTCAGGTCACCGACTTCGAAGAATGAAAACTACTTCTGGCTTGACAGCCAGAGCGGGAGATGTTCCGTTCTTCAATCACCAGTAAGTTTCGGTTTGGAAGAAAGCGCGCCAAACGCAGGCCAAATGTCAATCATCAATCGTCAGAATCGAACCTAATCAATGGCCATCGTTAACGAGTGTGCAAGGGCAATCTTGTTTCTTCAGTCAAGAGAAATTCGATTTCTCTCTTTTAGGCCGCAGGAGAAACATAATGCAAAGGAGTTGTTATGAAAATGAGTATTTAAGAACTATTCATTGGGCCATTACCAGATGATCATTATTATTGGCAGTACAAATTCATCTCTCTTCATGTGATAAGAGATGGCGCTGGCGTAATGGCACGGTTAGCGAGAATTTCTAAAGGGTGATGACCACAAATTTCAGCTCGGTTGAGATGGGCATTTGAAAGTGGTGAAAATTGTCTAGAAAGTCTCAAACCTTTCGTGCTTTTGTCAATTCGGTCTTAAATCATTTAAGTTCATCAATTCAGTTTTAAACTTTTTTACCTTTTGCCAATTCAATCTTATTGGCTAGAAATTTCTGACTTGGATGCCGGTCATCTTACGTGGTACAGTCGGTACTGACATGGACACTTAAAAAAATTCGATTTTTCTTTTTCCTTTTTGGCTTCATAGGCTGGCTGAGGTCGCCGACCCTTTGGTGAGAGTCGGCAGGGTTGCTAGCCTCTAAACCCCCCCCCCCCCCCCAAAAAAAGAAAGATTAAAAAATTTTAAAAATTCGAAAAAGTATTAAAAGATTATTAAAATTTATCCTTGTTAGTGTTGACAGCGCCCGCATCAACGTTAGCGATTTCTGATCAATAGGATTAAATCAGCAAAAAGTGAAAAGGCTTAAGACCGAATCGGCAAATTTAAAAGATTTATGACTTAATTGACAAAAGTGCAAAAAGTTGATGGCTTTTTTGACAATTTCCCAATGGAAAGTGGATCTTTATCCTTCTAGTTCAATAAGGAAACAAATCAAAAGTGATAATATCAAGCAATTAAAGATTCATAGGAAACAAATCTAAGTGATAAAAGTGGATCTTAGCAACTTTTGCTTGAGGCGGGGATGGCCTAAGTAAGGGCTCACAAGCCTTCGCCAGCCACAACGAAAAATAATAAAGTAAAAGAAGAAATATAATAATAAAATTTTTTCTCGTTAGCACTGGCTGTGCCACGTAAGATGGTCAGCGTCCATGCTGACAATTTCCCAACAAAATCGGTAGATGGACTACGTTGGCATGCCGTCAAGAGGTAGGAATCAATTGATACAATTAAAAGATTTAATATCAATTGGTATAAAATGCAGTATGTTTATGATTTTTTGACACTTTTTCCTAATTGCATCTCAATTTTTTCTTTCTTCATATTCAAGGAATCCCGCTTATTGGGATTTGAGGAAATCTCACTGAGCAATTAAACAAGTCAAGTTTGGTCAAGCTCTAACTTGCCCAAGGAAATCGATTAAAACAAGTCGAGTAGTTTAGTCGGACAAATTAGCAACGGAAAGAAGTCACCATTCAGCTTTAAAATGTCACAAGAACCCTTAAACTCCCCGTTTTCCTATAAATAACGGGTCGAATTTTCATGCGCCTGTTTTTCTCGATCAACACTATACTTTTAGCTGAGTAATTTCATTTCAATCAAATTTGTCAAAACACCAGAAAGGGAAACACAAAAACGGTTGCTATTTTTCGCACCTGGCGGCTGGTAGCCAAACCGCGTTGACCAGGGGGAGGGACGGACTCCTAACGGTCACCGGCGTCCCCTGATTTTCACCAGTCAAACGTTGACCCCACTTCAACAACAGTTTCGGACAAGAAAAGTTTTAAAAAAATAATTAAAAAAACAAACGTAAAAAAAAAAGAAAAAAAGAAAAAACGGAAGCGGCATATTTAAAGCCCCAAGCACAGTTCAACGTTCCCCAGATTTCGATTTCATTTGCGTTTTTTTTTTTCTCTTCCTTTTGACGGTCTTCGCAAGTTGCGGTTCTTTCTCTCTCGGGTTCGATCATCAGGTCAGTTCTTCGTTCCCTCGACCTCTCCTCGCTCGCTCCTTCTTGATCTCTGTTAGATCTGGTTCGATTCTTCATTTCTTCATTCGATCTTGCGATTCATCTTTCTCCGTCCTGGAGGGAGTCGGGGAAGGTGCTTGATCTTGAATTTCTAGGGTTTTAGTTGATTTGATCGGTTTCGTGAAAGAATGTCATTGCGACGTGAGACCGTCGTTTGTTTGGATGGATAATTGTTCTTTTCATGCGACGGAGGAGTTTATGCGAGTTATTATGGGTTTTCATTTTCTTTATCTGGTTGATTGCAGGTAGCGGCAAGGCGTGTTAAGGATGTTGGAACAGCTGTTGATATTCACGAGAGGAGGGTTGATCCTCTGGACATGTAAAGAGATCGGGAATGCTCTCAAAGGATCGCCCATCGACACCCTAATTAGGTCGTGCCTATTGGAGGAGCGCTCCGGGGCAGCATCGTTCAATTATGATGCGCCTGGTGCGGCCTACACGCTCAAGTGGACCTTCCACAATGAGCTCGGCCTTGTGTTCGTGGCTGTTTATCAGCGGATCCTCCACTTATTGTATGTGGACGATCTGCTTTCTATGGTGAAGCGCGAGTTTGCGGAAATATACGATCCGAAAAGGACTGTGTACCATGAGTTTGATGAAACTTTTAAGCAACTGAAGATGGAGGCGGAGGCTCGAGCTGAGGAATTGAAGAAATCGAAGACGGTGGGTAAGCCTGTGAGTAGTGGCAAGAGGCAAGGGCATGGGCAAAAGGGTGGATACGACGGAGGAAACAAGAACAGGAGCGAAGGTGGCTTGGCGAACGATGGGGGTGATGGTGAAGGTGAAGGGCGTAAAATGGAGAATGGATATGCCAATGGCAATCATGTTGGAGTTAAAGATTCCAAAATAACTGCTGTTGTCAAGGGAAAAGAGAATACGAGCTCCAACAATGGAGCTTTTGATGTAAATAAACTTCAGAAACTTAGGTCTAAAGGTGGAAAGAAAACTGACACTGTTGATAACAAGGTTCCCAAGGTGGACACCAAGAAAAAGATAACAAAGAAAAATAGAGTTTGGGACGATAAACCTCCCCCAACAAAGTTGGATTTTACACAAACTGTGGATGGAAATGGGAATAACAATGTGCATGATGTGGAAGAGGTACATGGTGAAAGCATGATGGACATTGAAGAGGTTGTGAGCAGTGAAAGTGAATCTGAAGATGATGAGGAGGTGGGAAAGGAGAACAAGCTTGATGCCAAGAAGAAAGGATGGTTTTCATCTATGTTTCAGAGGTACATTCTGTGACATAATCTTTACCTGATGTTTCCTTGCTATGTTCCTACCTATGAGTCTTTTCGTGAGCTCCTTTCCTGATTCTTTTGTGGATATCTTCATTAAAAGAGATAGCTGACTCAAAAGGCCGAAACCATGAAACCGTTGCATTCTCCTTTGGCATTTTTTCAACCACTTCCCCATGGGATACCTGTGTACTGACTGCGCTTTCTTTTCCTTAATGTGTTCTGTCTGGATACATGATACTGCACACTTTGTCAAACTTTCCGACGGCAGTTGGTTTGAACACATGTCGTCATGATTAAAAGTGTGTTATTTGTAATGGACGGTTAATGTCATCACAAGTAAACGTTGGGACACTCCTCAGACCTTGCATTCCAGTATGGAACATATTGAAATTAACTATAAGACACTCCTCGAGTAGATCTGTTCTGGTTAATCAAGTCATCCATCAGTCAAGTTGTTATTTCTAAGCTCCTACTTCAGACTATTAATCAATCTGTCCACCGAAATATTCATTCTTCCTTTCTGCCCTACCTTAATTATAGACAGGATTGTCATTTCTGAAGTGTGATTTGGCCTACTTTACACTTTCTTATGGCTTCTCAAGGTGCAAGGTCATCCCTTTTGAATCAATTAACTAAATCTGCTCTATGGAAGAGAATGCGGAAAACTGTCAATATCTAGGTCTTGTAGTCCTTCCTAGAATACCTCTGAATTCTTGTTTTGAAACTTTGTTTTGGTGGCACAATGTCAATCATCGAGGGTGGAGTGAGGCTTTCTTCTGAATCTGTTTCAGACTTATTTCTCTCATGCCGTCTTTTCATTTTGACGAGTTAGATGTTACAGTCATTGATCACAGACATTCTACTCCAGTATTGCAGGAAAGGCTAATCTGGAAAAGGCTGATCTTGAACCAGCTCTGAGAGCTCTCAAAGACAGGCTCATGACCAAGAATGTGGTATGCATTTTTTGTTTGATTAGCACATGTCTTACTTTCTTTTGACAAAAGCCGTGTTATTAGAGTTATTAATGCTGAGACATTTACAGGCTGAGGAGATTGCGGAGAAGTTATGTGAATCTGTGTCGGCAAGTCTTGAAGGGAAAAAATTGGCCTCTTTCACCAGGGTTTCTTCTACAGTGCAGGTCACGATCATCTCTCAATCTCTCAGCATTTACTGCAAGTTTTTCATTTGTGTAGTCTCTTACCATGTAGTAGAAGGTCGATTTGTTTTACCAGAAGATGCTAAGTTCTTGCGAAATAATGGATACAGGCAGCAATGGAGGAAGCTCTTGTTCGTATTCTAACTCCCAGGCGCTCGATTGACATATTGAGGGATGTCCATGCAGCGAAAGAGCAAAATAAGCCTTATGTTGTTGTCTTTGTTGGTGTTAATGGTGTTGGAAAGTCAACTAATCTAGCGAAGGTAAAGCTAATTTGTATGATTTACATCTTTTACTTATTAAGTGGTGGCATAGTAAATTGATTGTCTGTCTCTAAAATGAATATGCAGGTTGCCTACTGGCTCCTGCAGCATAAAGTTAGTGTCATGATGGCTGCATGCGATACATTTCGATCTGGAGCTGTTGAACAGCTGCGCACCCACGCTCGTAGACTCCAGGTACTTGATTATATAGTTCTGTGCTTGTGGAACAAAGTGCAATATCATTCTATGTGGACTAATTAATTTTTCTAAGATCTGTGATTGTCTTATTCTCGTTCTGTTGCTTTAGATCCCAATATTTGAGAAAGGATATGAGAAAGATCCTGCAATTGTTGCAAAAGAAGCAATTCAAGAAGCTGCTCGCAATGGTTCTGATGTTGTTCTTGTAGATACTGCTGGTCGAATGCAGGTAATAATTGCTGATAGTTTTGCAAAAGTTCGACTGATATTGCACAGATTGTTTGTGGATGTTAAGTTTAATGTCCTTCCCTGTCATATTCTCCCTTATTTGCTGGTCCATACGAGGATTTAGGATTGCACAAGTTGCCACTCATGCCAGACTTCTCGACAGCAAAGAAAAAATTCTGGAGAAATCCTTCCAAAATGGATCTAAAAATGAAAACCATCACATGGAAAAGGCCGATTTCATTGTCGTCAGCACTTCTCCATTCTGGATCACTGCATTGCTTCCTTCCTTCTTTGTCAATCTACGAAAGGTTTACTTTTTCCTCTGTCGGGGAGTGCTACTGTAGCTTTTGGGTCCCAAACAATCATTGTTGATTAGCAGTATAGAGGAAGGAGGCTTCTATTTGAGTGAACGACAGGGAAGAACTTAGAAGTTTTTCTGTCCTGTAAAATACCAAATAATCTCATTGAATGGATAAAGAGGGACTGAAGCTGTCCAGGAATTTACTGGAAATGCAAATAGAATGAAACTTCTATGAGTATCAAATTGCTACTCATCATTTGTCCAATAAAATACTATGTGACAAGTAACCTTTTCTTCGCCATAGCTGACTCCAACGTTTTCCCCTACCAGATGATGGAGAGGACCTTGTAGTTACCATGTCATTGATTTAGTGATTTGTGTAACTTACTTTTCTGAGCCACAAATGATTAATGATGTCTTTGATATTCACAGGATAATGAGCCACTAATGAGAGCTCTCTCAAAACTTGTAAACCTCAACAATCCAGATCTGGTTTTGTTCGTGGGTGAAGCATTGGTTGGGAATGATGCTGTTGATCAACTCTCGAAATTTAATCAGGTAGGGTTCATTATAGAAGCTTTGATGGCTCTGATTGAATGCCATATGCAATGAATTGAAGTATGACGAGGAAGGACTGTCCCATTAGTCTAACTAGGGATACTTGCTGTGTTGACATGGATATGACTGCAGGACCTAGGCTAAACAGCTATCAGTTTAAAGGCAAATCAACAGTTTAGTTGAGCTTTTGGAGTTGTACTTTGTTTCATGAATTCGTAGATCATTCCATGTCACAAGAGTAGTATTCTACATCTTGTTGATCGGCATTGAATCCTCTTGCCTCCGTTTTTCAGAAATTGGCCGACCTGTCAACTTCTCCTAGTCCCAGATTAATTGATGGAATCCTGCTCACAAAATTCGATACTATTGATGATAAGGTAAAGAATCACTCAACCCCCATTTTTTTGTTTATTTTGTTCTTTTTTGGGGGGGGGGTTGCATTCTGCTACTCAAATGAACTTGTGGCCATTCTCTTACCATTTTCTTATATGCGTCACGTATTTAATCTTGAAAAAGGTTGGAGCTGCACTGTCGATGGTCTATGTGTCCGGAGCACCAGTCATGTTCGTGGGCTGCGGACAGTCGTACACAGACTTGAAGAAACTCAATGTCAAATCCATCGTCAAGACCCTGCTTGCATGATTACCAGTGCTTGTTGTCTTTCCTCTCTGTTCAGACATGTTTGTTGTTTGTGCCTTGTCCTTCGATTTCGTGGTAGATTGTGGTCTGACATTGTTCGGGGAGGTGATCAGTCGCTTGCGGCTATTAATATGTATCTGAGTTTTGAATTGTTCCATTAGTCTCCTCTGTTTAACAGCATCAGTCCTCGATGTGCATGCTTGCTTGCTGTTGCTGAAGTAAATTGCGTGAATTCGTATTAACCTGACTGATGCATAACAGGCAACTCGTTCACTTGTATACCCTGGGATCCACGACCGTTGCAAAGACTATGGTCGCTTGAGAGTCGTGGCGGCGGTTATAGGCACATGGCGCATGCAATGATGACGCCGCTGCCGAGTTGTGGAAACTACTCTTCTTTGCTTTGTTTTCTTTTTTATTATTATTATTATTTACCTTAGGTAGCGAGAGAAATTTATCCTATCCTTAAAAGCGAAGACACGACTCCCTTTTTTTAACCTTGTATTGCCGAACGCCAGCGAAGATAAATTTTCCATTTTAGCGTCCTATTAGGGCCACCAAAAATGCCATGATAGTTTTCTCTCTTTCTAAGTCTCTTGTTAACTCAATTCAGGCGCCCTCATTATTGGTGTCTAGTCAAACGTAGAATGGTGTTGATAGGACGATACATTCATGTTAAACGGATGGACAAATGTAGGTGGAAATTCAAGCATTCATCTGAGGTCACATCGGAATGGGACTAAAATCGGGTTTGGTGGTCCTCCTCCTTAGCACTAAAACCAAAAGGGACGAAGATAGCGGAGATGTTTGTATAATCGTCATGTGTTTACTCGGACCACTTGACTTTGGGTTCTCAAATTGAGAGAGAGGTTGTAGCCCTTGCTGCCGCTTGCAGGGTTGGACGTGCGCGCGATGGCGGGGACCCTTGACCTTGCCATTCTAATGGCGAGGGTCGCAGCCCTCGCCAACAGACGCGGGTGAGACCCTTTGCTTTAATATCGCCATAGATTTGAACGATGGTCGCAGCCCTCGCCAGCGAATGGGGGTAGTGTCGATGCTTGGGTTGGGTTCGTTTAAGCTCGGCAATGCCCCACCTCAGCTACGTCCTATAGCCCTCTACCCTCTCCTCTGTTTCTTTTTGCATTAATAGCACAAAATATCTTAAACTAGTATTTAGGTAACAAATTATCTCAAATTAAATTTTGGATCACCAAAAATCCCAAATTGATACATGCGTGATATATTTACCCTTCGTTAATGTCCGTTAATTTTTACAATGAATTTTTGAGTTGATGACACATGGCAATAACTCAATTGACCTAGCAAGTAGAAAGTAAATTTTATTTCTTCACCTGTGCTTTTGACGAAGGAAGGTTAACGATCTTTCGATTATTAGGCTCTATGAACTAATTCCATCACCACTAAAAGGTCGCGCTCAATATGCTTGAAAATCTCTATGTTTGTCTGTAGAATTTTATGTGGACTTACAAGGTCAACTCAGTTATTGCTACATGTCATTATACTCAACAATTTCACTATAAAATTGACGGAAGCTAATGTAGGCTAAACATATCATGCACGTATCACTTTTGGGATTTTTGATGATCCAAAAATTAGCTTTGGCTAAATTTATCACAAATGTATCATTTTGGAATTTTCGTGGTAGTAACCTTTTCTCTTTTTTCATTTCTTTTACATCCTTTACTTTTATTTTTTTTATATCTATAAACTTTTGAATAATATGTATTTTTATGGGGAAAATTTCAAAAAAAAAAAGTCCCAAGTCCTCAATTTTTCTCAAATAAGAGTCCGAAGTGCCATTATTATCTCAAATAAAGCTTAAAAGGGATATTATTTCAAAAAAGGGTCTGAAGTGATCATATCATCTAAAAAAAGAGCCTAACGTATCATTGATTAGGGGTATTTTCTTCATTTGTCATTTTCTTTATTTTACTTTTTTTCATTTTCCAAAAAACACTAACCGTAACAAAAAAAAAAATAGAACAGGCTAGAGGGGTTGCCCTCTCGCCTATGGTTGCTGACATTGTTGTCCCAACGCCGGTGGGGAGACGAGCGACAATGACACCCATTAGAGTCGCCGGTACCTCGACGAGAGTTGGTAGGTAGCCCTCGCCCAAACCAAGGCCATTGTCATTGACCTTGACTTGGGCGATGATTGCCCTGGTCCGGCCAAGGGCCGCGGCCCACCCTAGAACAGGGGGAAGGCCACTAGGAGTGGGCTACACTCTTTCTTGTATCTCCTTCTTCCTTTTTTTTTTTTTACTTTTTTTTAAATTTAATTTAACTAATGAAATTAAGTTAAAATTACATTTTGACAAAAATTCCCTTGATCGGTCGAAAAATTTGGCTGGGCAATCAATCGGCGAGGTGAGACTTTTATTTGAAATAATCATAACCACTTCAGGCCCTTCCAGCTCTTATTTGAAACAAAGTTCGTTTTAAGTCCTTATTTGAAAAAATAAACAGATTTGAGGCCATTTTATGAAATTTTCTTTTTTATATGTTTAATTTGTTAAGAAACATATCCCGTAAGGTGACGCCTCAGCATTTAGCAGAAAAATTGAGCGACTCATAGACGAGTTCGTCTACGCTTCTCATCTATCCACAGCGCAGCGGCCATGGTGCAAGACAAGATGACCCGCGACGCAAGATGAACGCTTGAGAATTCCATTTCTGATCCTGTGTCGAGCACGGCCCGGTGTGAGGCTGACCGTGATTGCTGCCGCTTCAGTGGAGTCGTTCCGCTTCTCTCCATTTCCGCTGTGAGAGAGAGAGAGAGAGTATATTTGTAGGAGTCCGCTTCATGGAGGTCGCTCCTCCACTCAGCTCAGTCCATTACCGTCTGAGTGAGAATTCTCTCTCTCTCTCTCTCTCTCTCTCTCCGTTCCATGTATTTGTGTGCGTATGTTGGTGCATACCGGTGCTCGTTGCGGTCTCTTATTCTCTCCTCCGTGCAGTGCCAAATTCCGGTTGCAACCACCGGAGGAATGCGGCTCCGGCCTCCGTTTCAGCGGTAAATCCTCCCTCTCTGGTCCACCTGTTGTGACTGTCCGAATGATGAATAATTGTTTCATCGATCGATCTCGGTTGGCTACTTCTTTCTTCGTTTGGATTCTGGCAAAGCTCATGTACCCACTGGATCTTTTGCTGCTAATTGCCGAGTGGGATTGAGGTGAGGGTCCTAACGTTCAATGACTGAGAAAACCGAATGACCCAATAACCCATTCTGCAGAGCGGAGCCTCGCAAAATCTTCCCAATGGATTGATTGTCTCTATCTGAAAGCATGTACTAACTACTAAGGATGTTAAGTTTGAAGTGTTCAAAATTTTGAATGGATCTGTGCAGTCCGAGATGAAGTGAGAGGCGTGAGTCACAGTTGACCTCATTCTGAGTTTCTTTGTGATTCTACTGTTTGTTGTTCTTCTTTCTGGAGAAATTGGATCTATACTGGTACATAAAAGTTGGAAACTGCAATTTTTTTCCCCAATGGTGTACATGGTGCAAAGGTTCACGGAGGAAATTAGGTTTTGTAAGTGTGGCCCAGTGATGAAAGAGTGTTTAAGGCTCATTAATTGGGTCCAAATTTTGAAGGAATACGACGTGATTAGATGGCTCAATGAATTGATTTAAGGATTCGAGCATAAAAAATGTAGAACAATGTCTACCTTTGGTTCTTCAGTATTGACTGTTTAATTTGAAGAAGCGCTATCTTAGTTGGTGTAAAGGTCCCTTTTTCAATGTTTCATGTGCAGATTTCCTCATCTTCCAAAAGCAGGTGTTTCAGGATATCCTTTTCTACCAATACAGATTCCCTTAAAAGTTGTTTCTGTGGTGCTGGTGCAGGTGCACTTGGTTCTTTGAAGGTATGTTTCACTTAAGCTGCTTAGTTGTTTCTTTATGAAGTTGCTATATGTTCTAATATCTGAATTTGCGCCATTTTTTTTTTAGTAAATCACCTACTCATTGTAGGCATAGTCATGGGGTAACTAATACATTCTTGGTAATGCAGCCAGCGCATATCTTCACTTATAAGGGCATCAAGTTTCCTATCCATAGAGACAAACTGAGTTCTGAGAACTAATTCAGTTAATTTAAGAACATCACTTGTTTTAAGAACTAAGTTTTAGATGCATATGACCAAGTTATTCCTACCAGTTCCTGTAGTTTCCATCTGGTTGTCAATTCTTATTGCTATATATGATCATTCGACATCCACCATCTGTGGTCATCAATCCACCTTTCAACATACCTATACGTTATCCAAGCAGGACTAATAGTTGCTCTTAATTTTTGCACCTGCTAGTTACTTGTGTTGTCCATCACAAACCTATACCTATAGTTGGCTTGTTTGGTTATTTTCATAGCATTGCTACTAGAAGCAGTTTTCGGTAGTTTCTAAAAACAGTGAAAAAGTACTTGCCGAAGGCTAATTGAGTCTAACTACTGAATGTGAATGGTCATGACTCGTAGTCTTTGGTTTTATATGTAAAAATCACTACCTAGTATGTTTGGGATAATGCTTTGTTTTTGTGAGATTTGTGAGTTCATTCGCTTCGAGAGCAAGCTGCATTTACGAAGCTATGTGCTTGCCAAAGATCAATCAAAAATCTGATTACTTAAATGGCAATTTTTTTGAAACTGATGAAACTGACACACAAGCCTGTGTTAAAACATTATCTTCTCATTCAGTTGACTTCCTGCAAATTTGTTTCTACCTGAGTGAGTTTCTTGATTCTTCTTTTTTGAACACCCTTTAAAAGGCATATTGGTTTGATTGAGTTTTGAACTCAGTCAGTTTAATGAAAATATTTTCTGGAATTATAAGCTAGGAGAAACAATCGTGTTGAAAGCTTTGATTGTTGCCTAGCGGGATGATGACCTACTTGAGTAATTTTGGGCAGCTAGAATCCTATCCATGCTTGGTCCATGTCGTTTGTGCCACAACATATTCATAACCTGAATCACTTCTAAGCTCAGATAACATCTGTTTGTTCATCAGATAGAACTTCCACTTTAGGTGCAGCCTTTCCAAGAAACATGTGTACTGGCATTTTTTCTTCGACAGCCTCTTTTTGTTGACTGGGACTTGTATATGCTACTAGTAAGAAGATAGAAGTACCAATTAGCGAAGCTGGGAGCCATGCTGTCTGAAGGTTATTGATCATGTGGTTGTCCTTAACCTTTGTGCCACTGGTCCTTCAGTGGAGATGACCTACTTGAAACAAAACTGCTGTGAAAATTTGCCTTTATGGTGATATTTTGATATTTTGCAGCATTACCTTTGGAGGTTCTCGATTCCTTCAACCTCTTCTGTCTCATCAGATAGGTCGTATCCACAGTATGTGGTGACGATCAGGAATGATCATCCTCAAAATGCAGATTTTCCTCGCTCCTACTCAAGAAAGGAGAAGAAACCCTTTAAAGTGCCAATTATTGAGTTGAGGCGAGCAGCAAGGGAGAGACTTAAGAAAAGGAAAGATCAGCCCAGAAGACCTGTTTCACCTCCGAAAAATGGGCTGGTCATTAAAAGCCTTATATCATTGGCTTATGATGTTTTCAATGCAAGGATTACATTAATCAACAATCTCAAGGAACTCTTGAAAGTTGTTCCGGTCCATGCTTGTGGGTAATACTATTGCACATTTACTGGTCTTCAAGATCCTTTTTCTGATGACAAAAACTCATGGCATCTGTCGCTATAATTTGTTTTTCGAGAGACAATTGAGCTTTCATTTCTTCACATGAAAGGAGTATCTTGCGTCAATTGCTTGTCTCAATAGTTTCATGTCTGCTTGTGGAATAGTAACTAAATGTTCTTCCTGTCCACAAACTCACATATGAAGCAAATTAAATGGCTGTTTTTCACTCAAGAATTACATGACATTTAACTAAGTTTCAAATTATTTTTACACTTTTCAGTGTTCTAGTTCATCTTTGTTTTTGGCCCCTAAGAGTGGTTGGACATCCTTTTATGGCACAACAATTTTCTAGAAGATTCAGTAAGGGCAGTCGCCGTAGATGGCGTTTTTGGTCAGGAGATTGAACTATTTAATAGTTGCTAGGAGACTGCAGATTTGACTTCTTAACCTTACATTTGCAGCTGTTTGGTCATTCAACTGTGGCACTTTACTGTTCAAGCCATTAAATAGATCTAGTCCTTGATGGGCCTAGTTATTTATCATGTGGCCTCCATTTTCACTGTTGTTTCACATATCTATTTGTTCTTATTTACTTTAAATTGGTGAATATTCCACCATAACCCATGCAGGTGGTGTGATGAAATTCATGTGGGACCTGTTGGGCATCCATTCAAATCATGTACAGGTCCAAATTCATCTATGCGCAAGGGCCTTCATGAGTGGACATATGCCACCATTGAAGATTTATTACCACCAGTTGAAGCTTATCACCTCTATGATAGACTCGGGAAGCGTATTTCTCATGATGAGAGGTTTTCAATTCCTCGAATCCCTGCTGTAGTTGAGCTCTGCATCCAAGCTGGTGTTGAAATTCCTGATTTACCAACGAAAAGGAGAAGAAAGCCTATAATCCGTATTGGGAAGAAAGAATTTGTTGATGCGGATGAGAGCGAGCTCCCTGACCCTGTCCCAGAAGCTCCCATAATTCCATTGTTGACTGAATTACCTGATTCTCAGATACTAGCACCATCTGATGACGAAGAAAAGCTCCTGCTTGCAGAGGAAACATTGCAGGCTTGGGAGAAGATGAGGCGTGGAGCCAAGAGGCTGATGAGGATGTACCCCGTGAGGGTTTGTGGATACTGCCCAGAAGTGCACGTGGGTCCAACCGGGCACAAGGCACAGAATTGCGGGGCACACAAGCACCAACAACGGAATGGGCAGCACGGATGGCAGTCGGCTGTGCTCGATGACTTGATACCTCCTAGATTCGTGTGGCACGTTCCCAATGCTGATGGCCCTCCTTTACAACGAGAGCTGAGAAGCTTCTACGGAAAAGCACCTGTGGTGGTTGAGATATGTGTGCAGGCCGGTGCGAACGTGCCAGAGCAGTATAAACCAACCATGAGATTGGATGTAGGGATTCCCTCAGATGTCAGAGAAGCTGAAATGGTAGTTTGAGGTGATTACAGTGTGTTCAATAGTTGGAATGTCTTACAACACACGGTAGAAGATAGCAGACTACATAAGGGTCCGGCCCGGTGAGAGTTTTTCCTTTGGCCAAACTGTCCGACACCCAGTATGACCAAGCTCTAGCTATTCTATAGTTTTTACTTAGAACCATTGTAATGAATGTAGAGTAGAAGTATACCTGGAAAGCGATTCATTCATGGAGGTGGTTTTTTTTTGTTCCCTGTTTCTGTAAGAGCATCAGCATTGGTGTATTTGGAGACCTTGCAATGGAGTATTTGACAGATTAATTCTGATTGTGTCATTTACCTACCATATATGTTGCTATCATCTGTCTCACCGTTGCAATCTACTAAGAATCAATCTTTGTACTGTCATGTCCGTATGTATAGTCTTTATTGGTGCTATTTTGGGCAACCTAGGCTATCTTTGGAGATTCTCCTTGGCCATTAGATATGCATAATCCTTCTGCCCTTCATATGCTTCCTTCCGGCTTCTCACAGGGCAGAGTCATTTTTTTGGAGTTATTAACTGAATCCCTTTAATGAAGAAAAATGTGGAAAGCAGTCAATGATTATGTGATGGAAGTCCTTCCTGTTAAATTGGTACAGATGACATGCTGTTGGGTTCTTGTGGTGAAACTTTGCTTCAGATAGCACAGCAGCAATCCTTCAGGATGGAGAAGAACCTGAAACTTTCTTCTGAATCAGCTTTAGATTTATTTGATTTTACTGTCTTTCCGCTTAATGAGTTGGATGTTACAAATTGGTCATGGACGTTCTTATCCAGTATTGCAGAAACCAAATCTCGAGTAAGTTGATCTGGAACCGGCTCTGAAAGCTTTCAAGGACAGCCTCATGAGTCATGACCAAGAATGCAGTATGCATTTTCATTTGCTTATTTTCATTTCCTACGAAGGGTGAGCTGTGCTCTTCCTAATGAGATATCCATTTTGGGATGTTTACAGGCGGAGGAGATAGCGAAGAAGTGTGCATCTGCATCGGCCAGTCTCAAAATTAAAAAACTGGCCTCATTCACCAGGTATCTTCTACAATTCATGTCGCGATAATCTACTGGGAGTAGTTTTGCGGTGTCTTACCAATTCATAGGTCTTAACATGCTTACCAGAAGATACTAACTACTCAAGAAGTAATAGCTACAGGGCAGCAACGAAGGAAGCTCTTGTTGTATTTCTAATTCTGTCTGCTTGACCGAGGGATGTCCCTGCAGCCAAGAGCACAATAAACCTGTTAGAGATGAAAAAGGGTAGAATGGTCTTTGGGTTCATTATGTATACATAAATTGAGTTTTATCAGTAAAAATCATCACATTTAGTATTCACATGGTATCAGAGCCTAAACTATTGTAACCTAAACCCTTAAAAAAAAAAAAATCACCAACAGCCACCAGCCACCACCACCGTAAATCTCGCCGGCAACCCTAGCTCAGCATCACTCAAGCCCGGCAACCTCAACCCAACATCGCCCCAGGCTAGCTACCCAGATCCGGCGTCCCCAAGGCGCGGGGACGTTAACCCAGAGTCCCCCAGGGCTAGCAACCTTAAGGCCGGCGTCGTCCAATGTCGCTCGAGGCCGATGACCCTAGATCTGACATCCCCAGGCCTGGCGACAGCTCCGATTTCCTAGATCCAACATCCCCAGGCCTAGCAATAGCTATGGTATCTCCTTCTTGAATCTCTTGGTGTTGGCGTGTGATGTAAACGTGCTTGATTTATTATGTGAGCTGATACTTTGAGAGTTAGAGGTGTTCTTTGGAAGTGTTCTTGCCGTGTCGCGTTTTTAGGGATAGGACTTTGGAAGAGTTCTTGTTGCCAATGTTGAAGATTCTAGAGTAGTGATGTGCAGGGGCTGCTATTGCTGATTCTTGAGTAAATTGGGTTCTTTGTTAGATGTGGATTTGATAATTAACTTTTGTGGTTCGCATATCTTGCTAATGTTGTGTTGTGCTCTCAGCTGGTGACTCTCTGAATGGAGTGTTAAGTATTGGAGGCTTGATTTTTTGACATTGGGTTATTGAGTTGTTGGAACTGATTTAAAGTGGTGATCAATTAAAACGGTTGATCCTGATCCTGAGAAGAGTGGTACCGTGACGGCTGAGGTAATTTCCTATTTGTCTTCTCGAATTATTGATAAGAAGCTTGATGGTATTTTCAACTTTCAACAATGGACGAAGATTGTTAGGTTCATTTTGATGGGAAAAAATCAGCATATACACTTGACTGGAACTAAACCTACTAATGATGCAAATTAGGATTTCATTGATGCACGTATTATGGATTAGCTTTTGATGTTAGAGGAAAAGTTTTTTTTTTTTTTTTTTTGGGTATCGAAGGTGTCCGGGCCAGCGTCCGTACGGATTGCGCACCTCGACTAATCCTCCGGGAGGGCTAGCGCAGCATCCCACCGCCACGACCCTCCGCTTAAATCACCGGCACCCAGCGAGGTTCGAACCCAGGACCTCTCGTGAAAGGACCAGAGCGCAAACCAGCTGGGCCACCGATGGGTGGGTAAAGTGGTATTATTCAGTAAAGTGGTATTTATACATTAGTAATCTAATAAACCCTAAGAGTCACAAAGACAACTTTACCCTTAATAATTCTAACACTCCCCCTAAAGTTGGAACATAGATATTAATCATGCACAGCTTATTACAAATATGTTCTATCCTCCCATAATCCAAAGGTTTAGTAAAAATGTCTGCAAGTTGTTCACCAGTTCTAATGTGACTAGGAAGAATCATTCCACTTTATAGCTTTTCATGAATAAAATGACAATCAATCTCATGAAACACGGGATTGGAATCTATATGCACTGCAGCCTTATTATCGCACACAAAGACATTGGAATTGAAGCTTTCAAGCCTAACTCAATTAATATCTACTGAAGCCACACTAATTCACGTCACTTGTGCCATGGCTCTATATTCTGACTCAACACTGGAGCGAGCAACAACACTCTATTTCTTACTCTTCCATGATACCAGATTTCCTCCAACCAATGTATAATATCCAATAGTTGATCTCCTGTCATCTGGAGACCTTGCCCAATTAGCATAAAAAAATCCTTCAATTTTATCGGGGACCATGGTTTTGGTAAATAATTTCTTTCCCTGTTGTCTTCGTTAATTACCTTAAAATTTGAATTACTGCATCCCAGTGAGATGTACGAGGGAAAGACAAAAACTGGCTCACCACACTAACTAGAAATGCAATGTCTGGTCGAGTAACTATTAGATAATTCAGTTTATCTACCAATCTTCTATATCTCTCAAGATTATCAAAAAGCTCTCCTTTCTCATAAACCAGTTTAACCTCTTGTTCCATGGGCGAATCAAGAGACTTTGATTCCAACATACCTGTCCTAGTGAGTAAATTCAGGACATTTTCTCTGATAGAATAATACTTTTCTGTGATTATGCCACTTCAATTTCTAAGAAATACTTCAATTTTCCTAAATCATTAATCTGAAAACTGTTTTTGAAGATATACCTTTAGTTCAGCTACACCAACCTGTTGAGAGAGAAAAAACTGAACTGAATGCTTGGTTAGGTCAATGTGACCCCAAGCTATCTATTTATATAAAGCCAAAAAAGGCCAAGAATTACAAGATTGCCCTTATTGCTACTATTCAAAAAATAATAAAGAAAATAGACAAATATGCCCCCATCGTCCAAAGACTCTCAACACTCCCCCTCAAGTTGGAGCATAAATAGCACACATGCCCAACTTGACTAAAATAGGATGAAACGATTTACTAGGGGTGAGCGGTTTCCAGGTTCCGGGTAGGTTCCACCTGGAACCTGGAACCTACCCGCTAGTACAGGTTCCTAATTTTTTGGAACCTAGAACCTACCCTTCAAACCGCGGAACCTAGAACCTACCCTGTTACAGGTTCCAGGGTCCGGTTCCAGGGTACCCGAGAACCTATCGATCAATGGAGAGGCTTGTTATTTAAAAAAAAAAAAAGGCTTTTAATGAAGTTGGGATACGCGAGAAACAGGATGCAGTCCTAAGAAATTTTGCAGGGTAGCTACATTTTTCACACGCTCTCTTTCAAGCAATCATTCTCAAGTAGGGGTGAGCAGTTTCAGGTTCCACTTTGAATCTAAAACCTACATATCAGAACAGGTTCTTCATTTTTCGCTCCAAATTATATAGTCATCATTGGACGCCATAGAACATTATATGATCGTGTGAAGATATATATATATAAATAAAAAATTTATGTTGGAATCCAGGGTACAGGTTCCAGGTTCCAGGTTCCAAGTGGTGGAACCTGGAACCTACCCGCTAGAACAGGTTCCTCAATTTTTGGAACCTAGAACCTACCCTACATACCTTGGAACCTGGAACCAGACAGGTTCCTACAGGTTCCGGTTCCAGGTTCTCGGTTCTACCCTGGAACCATGCTCAGCCCTACGATTTACTCCCTATTCCTTTAGTAAAGACATCAGCAAGTTGATCACCGGGACTGAATAAAAGGCATACAAATAATCCACTCTCCAACTTCTCCTTGATGAAGTGTGTCAATCTCCACATGTTTTGTACAGTCATGTTGTATAGGATTGTGAGCAATACTAATGGCTGCCTTATTATCACAAAATAACATCATAGGAAGATGAACGGATACACCAAGATCTTCAAGTAATCCTTTAAGCCATAATAATTCACAAACTCCCTATGCCATCGCACGAAACTCTACTTCAGCACTAGATCAAACAACCACATTCTGCTTTTTGCTGCGCCAAGTCACAAGATTTCCTCCTAAGAAAGTACAATACCCAGAAATAGACTTTCGGTCAAGAGATCCAGCCCAATCAGCATCTGTATAAGCTTCAACCTTCAAGCCATCATGAGGAGATAAAGAATCCCTTTCCCAGGGGCAGATTTTAAATACCGAAGGATCTGAAGAACAACATTCATATGAGTAGAGTATGGATCATACATAAAATGACTCACCAGGCTCACAGCAAAAGCAATATCAGGTCGGGTGTGTGATAAATAAATCAACTTGCCCACTAACCGTTGGTAACGACCTTTATCCACTGGATCACCATCTTTTTCTCGAAGACGAGTATTGGCCTCAATAGGTGTATCAGAGGGATGACATCCCAATAACTCCACTTCTGTCAAAAGATCAAGGACATACTTCCATTGGGATAGAAAGATACCTTTTGAAGATCGAGCAACTTCAATCCCAAGAAAGTACCGAAGCTTTCCAAGATCTTTTATCTCCAACTCTTGTCCAAGAAACTTCTTCAACTAGTTGATCTCATCAGTATCATTTCCTGTGACAATAATGTCATCTACATAGACAACGAGAATAATGATTTTAGTACCTGCTTTCTTCACAAACAAAGTGTGATCAGCATTACTCTATTTATATCCAACAGAGACCATAGCTCTCTGAAACCTACCAAACCAGGCTCGAGGTGATTGCTTTAAACCATAAAGTGCACGTCTCAACTTGCACACTTTACCTTGAGTTTTGTCACAGGAAAAACCTGGAGGAATCTCCATATACACTTCCTCTTCCAACTCTCCATGAAGAAAGGCATTTTTCACATCTAACTACTGAAGATCTCATCCCTAGTTGACAGCACATGAAAGTAGCACTCAAACAGTATTCAACTTGGCAACATATTCAACTTGGCAACAGGAGCAAAGGTTTTTGATAGTCAATCCCAAAAGTCTGAGTAAATCCCTTTGCTACTAATCGTGCTTTATATCTGTTCACAGTACCATCCATTTTTGTTTGACTACAAACACCCATTTACATCCTACCGGTTTTTTTCCAGGAGGAAGAACAACAAGATCCCATTTGTCATTTTTTTTCAAAGCATACATCTCTTCCACCATTGCTGTTTTTCACTTCTCATCTGCAAAAGCTTTCCGCCAATTTTGTGGAATAGAAACAGAAGATAGAGAAGACACAAAAGTACGATAAGAGCTAGACAAAGAGTCATATGAGACAAACTGAGATATAGGGTGTGAGTACAAGTTCTAGTACCCTTTCGAAGTGCAATAGGAAGATAAGAGAGGAAGCCTTACCAAAAGTAGTAGAATCCGGATCCGGAGATGATCACTGAACAGGCAATGTATCAGTAGTCTTAACCTGCTTGTTGGTAGTGGGCTCCCTACGATGATATGTCTTCAATGTCTACTACTATCAGTAGTTTGCCTAATAGATGTGGAATAGACTCCCCTGAAATGGTTGATTTGTTATCTTCCCCTGTGGTACTGCACTATTTTCTTCTTGTGTTGTATTATTCTCCTCTTGGGAAGGAGGAGAAATATCAGACTATCGGAGAGAGAAGGGTAAGCAATATCTACAGGAGCATCCAGAGTGGGGAAAGGGAACACCTCTACACTAGGACACTCCCTTTGAAGAGGTGGAGCTGAATAATAAGAATTAGACTCGTGAAAAACCACATCCATAAATATAATGGTGCGTCTAGAAGGAGGATGATAACACTTATAACCCTTTTGAGTAGCTGAATACCCAAGAAAAATGCAGCGGAGACCACGAGTTCCAGCTTACTCTTAGAGGCAGTGTTGCGGGCATAACAAACACAACCAAAAATTTTTGGGGTAAGAATAAAAGTTGATGATCCCTGCAAAACATCAATAGGTGTGCGAAAATCAAGAATTCTAGTAGGCATCCGATTTATTAAATAGGCAGCGGTTAAGATAGCATCACTCAATATTGAGCTAGGACATGACGAGCAAACATAAGAGACCTAGCGACTTCTAACAAATGTCGGTTCTTTCTTTCGGCAACACCATTTTGTGTTGAA
>JAGVVM010021918.1:0-21947 GCA_019149425.1 Psidium friedrichsthalianum
AACTTTATTAATCTCATTTTTGGATTAATTGAAAAAATTGTAAAAAAATTTCACTTTAGCTTTGTAATTTTCGAGTTGTGCTTTTCAGGAGTTGTGACATTGTCCTCTAACATTTTAAATTTTCATCTTAGCCCAATTGTACCCGGCAAGACCTTCGTCAAATTAGGCACAAGAGGCTCTCAAGACCTCGTCATTCTCCAATCTTGCACTCGATCCAACCCTACTTAGTTCCTCTTGCATCATCTCCTTTATTGGCTTGTTGGATGTACTAGGAAGCAAAGCATTTTTTATGTTCTTGGGATGCGGGTAAGAGATGTTATGAAGCTTTGATGAACAGTTAGTTGAACATTTCCACCAACAAAAATTCTACCAGATGAGATCGAGGAAAGGAAATTTGCCACTCCATCCCAATCACTCTTTTCGGCCTCGAACAGTTTGGTTAAACCATCGTGTACTTAAGCTCCTCAAATACGGGACATGGCAAATTGTTGTCATCCGTACCACGTGTTCCGCTTTAATAATTACGCATTCAGATTCTGGGGATGTATCCTACTTGGTTAGGTTGAACGTTCCCCATTATTCCCAACATTTCAATTCCGCAGGCCTTATATTCCCAAGTGGTTTTCTATCACATATTTGATAAAGAGCTGGCACCACACAAGTCTCTTGTGAAATTCATGTGTATCCAGGGCACAGCCTTCTTCTGCTTTTGACAGAGAGTGGTGTTTGAAATGCTAGCCGCTGTTGGAATCCATAAACCGCGTCGTTTCTGGCTGGATGCATTGAAGAAGCTATACACAATGTCTTGGTTTGTATGGAGATGGTTATGTTTTCTTTACTTCAGCCGTACGCATATCATGTTGCACCTTACAGTGGGGAGGCTGAATCCAAGATGAAGCTAAAGGAAAAGAAGGGCAAGAGGAGTTGAAGGAATCCAAGAACCGATGGACTTTCGGTGATGGGCCTAGAAAAGCAAAAGCAAAAGCAAAAAGAAAGGTTAAACAAATAATAATGGACTGGCAGGTGGACCAATTTATTCATTATGTTAACAAGCTTACACGTTCATCTGGGGAGTTATACGTGGACAGCCTTTTGGAATAAAAAACGGTCATTGCTGATGAAATTAGAGAAATATGGTTGAGCAGTGAAGATACTGAGGCACGTTTCGTCTTGGAACTAGAGAGCCACGGTTGAAATCCAATACTTGTGTGGACGCCCATGCTAGAACTCCATGGGATTACTGGTTCAAGAAAGTTTTGTACTACCGGTTTCTTCATATCCATTATTCCACAAGAGACAACTTGGACTGGGCAACGATTGAAGATTCACAATTCTGCAGAAGGCATTCTTTGGGTATTTTGTGGTACGGCGATATTTTTGTTAGGAAGAGATACGAGTTGGTTCGTGTATGTCAATATTTATTGGCGAGGCAAATACTCTCATGGGGGGTCATTGGGGCGAACATATTATAATGAATTCTCTCACCGACGATTTGATTCTCACGAACTCGAACGTTGAAAGGCAATGAAGCAACATGCAAGTGGTGGACATATAAAATATTATGACTTTCCATTAAGGAGGAAGGGGCCTTCAAGCAATTTCGGCCGACGAAATGCTTGTCAAAAAAAAAAAGAGAAGAAAATGAGGGAGCATTAAAGAGTCAAAAGAAAAGAACGTGGAGGATATTATCATGGAGAGCATGATCAACAGACAAGAACTGGTAGGCACTTTCGGTGCAAAATGAGGATGAGATGCTGTCTCGAGTGGAGGAGGAAATGGGCACACGGAAGAGAAAAAGATAGTGGGGGAAGGCTCATTATTATCGCAAGGACAGCCTTTTGAGGCACCGAAAGGAGAAAAAATTGAATGGGTGCTTGGCGATTAAAAAGTGAAAGAAAAGAAACTGACAAAAGGGGGATGGCCGCGAGCATTCTCGTGGGGAAAGGGCAAGAAGGGAGCGAAAAATGAGGAGGAGAGTTTGGGGAGACAGGGAGAAAGAAGGGTGGCTCGAAGGATAGCCAATTCAACCGGGGCTAATGCTCGAAGTATCCGCTCACTCATTGGCAGCAAATAGGAGGAGATGATGGAGAGCAAGCAGTTCATGGAACTTTTACGTCTCTCAGAGAACCCATGGTGGCACTAGAATTGGCGATTGCTCGTCAACTGTCAAGTTGAACACGATCCTGAAACTCTGTCGACCAGTCACCTCAACTTAGCACCAGACTTCACCAGGTCTACTCGGGCAAATTCGTTACCGGCTAAGATGGCAGTTTGGTCTTCGTCGAGTTTCTAAGCAAGCATTAGCAGTCTTAAAGCCTCCTTGACGTGTAGCCCTTCAATTTATACGTGACCTTGGTGTCTTCTCCAATATGGACCTGGATTCTCGTGGGCATCCCCAAAGCTGGTCTCTTCCGTTGACGCTGCCTGCACCCCTCGCCCATCGCGCACAACAGCTCCGCCGGTGTCCAGCAGTTCCGCCTGTCCCGAAGCCACACGTCAACCCTGCAAGCTCGCTGATCAACCTTGAGACAAGCTATCACCGGGATCCAGACGTCGATGTGGTGAAACCAAAGCAAATTCAGCTGGTCCTGCGTACATATGATACGTGAACGCCACCAACGAACTCACGAAATCGGCAGCAGCTAGTTCGTGGAAACAGATGAGCTCAAGAGGTTGGCTGTCGGTCGAATATCGGATGGTGAACTTGAATTTTTGAAAAGATATGTAAATCTGTGCGCGAAATGTATAGCGAGCGGACCCTATTAGTGCCACACGTGGACGAACCTAATGATATGAAGACGAAGATAGAGACGATGCGGCAAAGCGAAGAAAGAGAACGGAAAAAGAAGAAAATTCGATGACGATGATGATTATTTTGACAACTTTGACGATGGCGACAAAGGAGACGATGGTGGATTCGCCGGCTGGCCTTCGACATGCATGTGAAACGGGTTTGGTCAGCTCCGCTCAAATGGTCAAAGTTTCTGACAATCAACGCTCGACCAACAACTGCCAGGTTTATATTACGAGCGCGGCTGTAAGCTATGTCTAGGGCATTTATCAGCAAGATAATTGCAAATCCTACATTTTTTATATAAGTTTCTCCTAGGGCAAGCTGCTGCCATATTAAAGAATCGTAAAGAGAAGATCTTCTAGACGGGAGGAGATTAAGCGGTATTATAGATTTTTCCAATGGAGATTGGTTTACACTATCCCTGTTTTATTGTTGTCCATGGTTTTCGCGTACATCGTCGGGATTAAACACGGGTTGGACACCGAAATTGTGAACATAATGAGTGTCGGCGAGCTTCTCAGGTGGATTTTCCCGACCCTGGTACAGTTCATCATAGGCCAGCAATTCTACACCGAGTCATACAAAACTCTGCGCTATGGTTCGGCCAATATGAATTTTCGGATCTCCTTAGGGACCAACGCCGCCTACTTCTACTCTGTTTATTCGGTGCCGAGAGCTGCAACTTCTCCGAGTTTTGGGGACATGAACTTCCTCAAAACTAGCTTGATGCTCGGTTCGTTCGTCTTGTTAGGGAAGTATCTGAAGGTTCTGGCGAAAGGGGGAGACGCCTGAGGCCATCGCGAAGTGTATGGACTTGGCACCCGAGACGGCGATCTTGTTGACCCTTGATAATGAGGGAAACGCGGTGAGCAAACGAGAGATACACAGCCGGTTGATACAGCAAAACAACGTGATCAAGATCATTCTACGCTCAAAAGTAGCTTCGGACGGTTTTGTGATTTGGGGACGAAGTCATGTCAACGAGAGCACGAGTATAGGAGAAGCGTGGCCATCGCATGGGAGGACTATTGGTTCAACTAAACGTTCAACAATGAGACAATGGATAGTTGAAGAGGATGAGATATTGCGGGAGGTGGCATTTATACGCGGCTGTGCATGGACTAAGGCCTAGAACCATATGTGAAGCACAAAGCAACACCAATCATGAAGCATGGTCGAGTTGGTAGCGGTACAGCGAGCAGGACCAAGAAGGAACGGCATCGACATCCCAGGAACAG
Organism: Psidium friedrichsthalianum; assembly: GCA_019149425.1. Lineage (NCBI taxonomy): Eukaryota > Viridiplantae > Streptophyta > Magnoliopsida > Myrtales > Myrtaceae > Psidium > Psidium friedrichsthalianum. The sequence continues at coordinate 4,033 of JAGVVM010021918.1, forward strand.
TTGGTGCACTTCGATGAGTCTGATAGAAAGGAAAGAGGTTGGCTGAAGATGGCGAGATCACGGTCGGGTCGAGAGCGTCGAAGGTGAAGTCGTGCTGTTGACACAAGTCAGGAGCCGTCTTGTGTATGGGGTCAAGCCGAGATGACGTCTCGCGATCAAAACAGCTCACAAGAAGTCCATATCATCCAGCAGAAGCAACCAAGCATAGGGAAGAGGAGACCGCGGACACGGTACGTTGTTCATGAATAGCAAATTTTAAATTTTGTCCGATGCATTTGTTTATGCCTTGAAATGTTTTGCTGCCCTGGGTTGTTTTCAAGGAATTTAAAACAAAGTAAAGAGTGAAAGGGGTCAAAGTGGAACAGAAATTCGAATATACATATATATATATATATATATATATATATATATAAAAGAAGAAGCAAAACAGAAAATGATGGAAGAATTATTAGGATTTGGGCTTAACTCTTCACGGCCTAGGTATAGTTTCTTGCAGTTTAGGGCTGGCGTGAAAGGGACTAAAAAAAAAAAGGGGGGAATCAGGCTGTTGGGTTTTGACCTTTTAGGTTGACCAAAGGTAGAGGGCTTAATAAGTCGACACTAACCAACCTGGGTTCAATTCATTCTGGGCGATACCAGGTCCATGGGCTTAGTTTATTTGGAGTTATAGCGGGGTTTGGGCTTAGAACTTGTTCTGGGTTGATTTAGCTTAGCGATACTTGGGCTGAGCTCGAAATATGGTTTTTGTGCCTTGGAGTGATTCGAGCCCGTAAGGCCCAAGTTGGGCTTATATACTGTAGGCCGGGTTTGCTGGCTCGGTCCAAAAATTAATTAATGAAAAATTTGGAAAATATTAAAAATAATAATAAATGAAAAAAATGGAGATAAAAAAATAAATAATAATAATAAATAAACAAAAAATCCCTAAAAGTTCCAAAAATTCAGAAAAATCTCAAAAATCAGGAAACGGGCCATTTCGACTGATCAATCTTATTTTTGGTGGATTTCCATCCCAATCTTTCCAAAATGACAATTTTGCCCCTTATGGGTAAATTGTCTCGAAAATTCCGAAAAATTCTCAAAATTGTGAGAAATGTGGAATGGCCACATTCAACTGGTTTGACCTATTTTCACTTTCTGATCCTTGAAAAATGACCATTTTTCCCTTCTGGTCAGTTTGACCTAAATCTTTCCAAATCACCCCAAATGAATTTTCACGAGATTGGTACCGAAAGGGCGTTAGAGTAATCTAATGTAACCAAGTCTCCGAACTCATAATCTCTGGTTCGCAGGAATAAAGTATTTCTCCCGATACTTCATTTAGGTTTCTAATCGACCTACCAAAAACGATTAGTGGCGACTCCAATTTTAAAACCATTTGAACAAAAAATCAAAGTCGCGATTTGGTAGAGCTTGGGAGAGCTCGAACTAGGTTAGTTAATTTAATCAATTAACCTGGTAATCCATTAACTTAAAAAAAAAAAAAATTTCGGGTCGCGACAGTGCCACTGGTGGAGATCTGTCAATGCTGAATTAACTTGATAAGGCGTAGAAGACAAAGTAGAAATAGAAACCCCACTACCCTTGAGCAGATAAAGACCACCATCCAATCTACCATATCCAATCTCCTTCTCCGTTACCAGATCCTGAAAAACACAATAAGAAGGAAAGAAGGTTACTTTGCAGTTTAAATCTCGAGTCAAACTACTGATAGAAAGGAGATTAGTAGAGAATGATAGGATATGTAAAACAGAAGATAATGAAAGAGTGGGAGAACAATTGATGGACCCTTTTCCAGCAATGGAAGAAAGGGTTCCATCAGCTACGCGCACTTTGTCTCTGCCGGAAATAGGAGTATATTGCTGAAAGAGACTAGAAGAACCTGTCATGTGATCCGTAGCCCCTGTATCAATGATCCATGGGCTGGAAACAACAGATGTATTAAACCCTCCAAAGAAGATACCTGAAGTGGCTATGTTTGAAATAGAAGGAGAAGACGAATTGGCAATTGTGGAGGAGGCAGCAGCAGTAGAAGCTTTCAGTAGACGTCGAAATGCTTGAAGTTCTTCCTGGGATAAACCGATATCAGTAGCAGGTGTAGTAGGAACAGCTTCAGTATGGTTTGCCTTGTTTTTTCCCTTTCTTTGAGCCCTTTGTGCCTCAAAATCTGCAGGTTTTCCATATAACTTCCAGCAGGTACCCTTAGTGTGATACGGCCTATGACAATGTTCACACTTCACAACCTCCTTAGACGTATTAGACCGAATGGACGAACCAGATTTGGCAATAGTGCCAGCACTAGTTTGTAGAGCAAACCGATCAACAGTAGGGGGATGAAGCATTGCTGTCCTGCGGCTTTCTTCAGAGTGAACTAGGGCATACGACTGTTCCAGAGTAGGGAATGGAGACCGGCTAAGGACTTGAACACGTATCTGATCATATTCAATATTTAATCCTGCCAAGAAATCATAAACTCTGATCTTGTCCACATGCCTTTTGTAGGCAGCAACATCCGCATCATTGGTTGGGTGATAATCGGCATAATGATCTAGCTCTTGCCACAAACTTCGAAGCTCGGCATAATATTGAGATATAGTCATCTCCTTCTGAGTGGTGTCATGAACCTTTTTTCGAAGTTCATACACCTGTGCATCATTCCCAAGTTGACCATAAGTATCCCTTGCAGCCGACCAAATCTGTGCCGCAGTATCAAGAAGCAAATATCCCTTTGCAATATGTGACTGCATTGAGTTAAGCAAGAAAGACATTATCAAAGCGTCGTTTGAGATCCACTTTTCCTGAGTAGTACCTGATGTAGCTGGCCTCGCAGAAGTGCCGTTGATATGTCCCGTAAGCCCTCGGCCTGCGATGGTCAAGAATGCCGATCGAGACCATATCAAATAATTTGTGCCGTCAAACTTCACAGGCATCGCAACAAAATTAATATAATCTATACGGCCATCTCCTGGAGGTCCAGAGCTCACAGTTGAATCCTCAGACGACATTGTGTCTCAAAATTCGACTTGAAGAGTGTAAACGGAGAAATCAAGCCACCAAAAGTTGCCAAAAAAAGGCCAAAATTTTGATGGAAGCCTTTGGTAATAGGTTGAAGTTGTCCTCCAAGAAAAAAACCAAATCAGATTTCTCCAGGGAAGGAAAAAATCAAATTTTTCCAGGGTTTTCAAAACCTGAAAAAAATTCGATAATTCTGATTTTTTCCCAAAGAATCCAAAAAAATATATATGGTGGTCCACGAACTGCAGTACTTTGGTCTTCACACACGAAAGGATAGTCCAGCGGCAAGGAACAAAACAATCTTGAACAAGAAGACCCAAAAAATCGCAGAAGAGGTTGAACCACCTATCGAAGATTGCAAAGAAGCTTTAATTTATCTCATAGAGGTGAGGTTTAGGGCAGACACTAGATTCAAAGAATCACCTCATTAGTGCTGCCCTATGCTGTGAAAGAAAGCAAAGAGGAAGGTGAGAAGGAACTGCGGTGGGGTGAGAGAAGAGAGAGAAGAGAGAGAGAGAGAGAGAAGAACGTAGAAGAAATTAGGGTTAGGGTTAGGGTTTCAGTTCAGCCTTGGCTCTGATACCATGTTGAGATAGAAAAAACTGAACTGAATGCTTGGTTAGGTCAATGTGACCCCAAGCTATCTATTTATAATAAAGCCAAAAAGGCCAAGAATTACAATATTGCCCTTATTGCTACTATTCATAAAATAATAAAGAAAATAGACAAATATGCCCCCATCGTCCAAAGACTCTCAACAGTTTCTTACTCTTCTAAGCAACTAAATTACCTCCAAGAGACACACAATAGCCCAATGTAGATCTCCTATCAATAGGACATCCAGCCCAATTTGCACCAGAAAAACCTGCAGTATTCAGATGGCCATAATTCTTGAAAAGTAGTCCTTTACCCAGTGCTCCCTTCAAGTACTTGATAATTTGAAGCACAGCATCCTAGTGAGTAGTATGAGGAGAACTCATGAACTGACTCACTACGCTGACAACAAAAGATATACTAGGTCTTGTGATAGTAATATAGTTAAACTTACCCGCTAATCTTCGACACTTTAGTAGATCATGTAATAATTCTCCATATTTTGCATCAAGTTTCAGATTAAGTTCCATAGGAGTATCAACGGGCGTTGTGCCAAGAAAACCAACCTCATCAAGAATGTCCAGTACATATTTTCACTATGACAAATTGATACCTGCATGTGAGTAGGCAACTTCAATACCAAGGAAATATTGCAGACATTCCAGATCCTTAGTATTGAACTCTGTATGCAGAAACTGCTTGAGCCGTTGAATAACATTTGAGATAGAACTAAAGAATGAATGATATACTTGACATCGCTTTAATCCAAATTTGATAACTGCATCACTGAATCTGCCAAACCAAGTACGGGGAGATTGTTTGAGTCCATACAAAGCCTTATGTAAGCGATATACCAAATTCTCCCCTTGAGCAACAAACCAGAGTGGCTGCTCCATGTACACCTCCCCAGCCAAATCACCATGTACGAAGGCATTTGACATCTACTTGATGAAGAAGCCATCCAAAACATGCTGCCAGAGAGATAAAGACACGAAAAGATGTAATTTTGGCCATAGGGGAGAAAGTTTCATCATAATCAACACCATATGTCTGAGTATATTCCTTTGCAACCAACCGAGCCTTCAATCAATCAAGGGTACCATTAGGGTGAACTTTAATAATGAACACCCAACGATAACCAACAAGTTGCTTCCCCTAAGGTAAGAAAGTGGGTTGCCAAATGTGATTCTCAATGAATGCCATCATTTCATTCTCCATGGCATGTTGCCATCCAGGATGAGCAAGAGCTTCAGCAACACTGGTAGGTGCAGGAATAGAGGACAAGAATGTGACAAAGGTAGAGGAGATAAGGGACAACAAATTATATGACAAAAAAATTAGAAATAGGATGATGAGTACGAAGACAATTAGAAAGACCAAAATAAGGGGCATAACGATCCATAGGGCGACTAACACAAGGGCGTGAACCTTTTCAAGTAGCAATGGGCAAATCGAGATCAGAGGATGCTGCAACTACAGAAGAGGGAACAAATGAATCATTTGTCGGTGAAGGCTGTACGAGTATAGTGGGAGCTCCACCACGCTAATGATAGGTGAAGTCAGCAAATTGAAATCTTGTGGTAGGTGCTAGAGAAAGTGAGATTGGTGGAAGTGTCAATAAGACACCCTCCATCATAAGGAGTTGATTTAGGGACCATCTGATCAATATAATATGGTTGGTATTCAAAGAATATCACATCCGCCAACACAAGCACACGACGAGGAGTAGGACTATAACATTTGTGAACATGAGGATCGAACTTATCAAGACCTGAAGCGAGACAACGGACAAAACAAACACAATCAAAGGCGTGCAGGGTTTATGGAAAGAGGGCACGATTTTGATGTAAAATAGAAAACGGTGTCTCCTCCTGAAGAACAGAAATTGGAAGCCGATTAATTAAATAGCAGGTTGTAAGGACAGCATTGCTCCAAAAGGTTTTAGGGAGATCGTGTGAAACATGAGGCAATGAGCAACATCAATGAGATGACGATTTTTGCGTTCAACTATACCATTTTGCTGTGGAGTGTATGCATAAGAAGTTCGATGAATCATACCATGAGAATCAAGAAAAGATCGAAAACCAGAAGTGGTGGTGAGATACTCTTTAGCATTATTTGATCATAAAGTGTTCATAGAGGTATGACACTGATTCAACACTTCAAAATAGAATAGGCGAAAACAATGAAAAATCTTAGTACGATCTTTCATTAAGAACAACCAAGTCATTCGAGAAAGTAATTCACAAATGTAACAAAATATCTTAAACCAGAGATATCAAAAACACAACACTGACTCCATACATCAGAATGAACAAGCTCAAATGCACTACACACGAATCCGAATGCAAGGAAAAGAAACCCTCTGGTGTTTACCAAACTGACAGGCTTCGCATCGAAAGGAACTCACAGACTCAAACTCAGAAAATAAACGCCAAAGAATGTTCGGAGGTGGATGACGAACACGACAATGCATCCGATATACATCAAAGGATGTGTGCTTCACAGTTGCACTAGCTAGTACCTTCTTGTCAAGTGAGTATAAGCCATCTGATTCATTCCCCGCACCAATCATTTGAATAGTCCTCGGATCCCGAGAGACAATGAGAAGCGGAAAAGGTCACTGAACAATGTAGTTCTTTAGTTAAGGAACTAACATAAACCCAAGTTATAAGGAGATTTGATATGGAGGACAGATGACAAGGAGAGGGACTCAAATGAGAAACACCAGTACTAATAACTTGAGATTGTGAGGCCATCAGCCAATGTAACAGAATTGGACACCCCAGGAGATGTGGAATGCAAAGAAAACAACAATTTAGAGTCACCGGTTATATGATGAGTAGCTCCAGAGTCTATAACCCAGAACCCAGACACCGCAGAAAGTAAAGTGATGAACTACCTTTTGAGGTTTGTGCTAGAGTTGCAATAGGAGTTGAAGAACCTGTCACCTATTGGGAACGAATCCATGCATCATACTTAGCATGTGTCAATGTAATAGTATCACCTGTATTCCGCACATTAGTAGAATCTGGTGGGGCTGGTGAAGAGGAATCTTCCACCTCTGCATAGGCAACAAGAGTAGGTCGAAGCTTAAGGTGAAGAGTGCAGCAATAAGCCTCTGTATGTCTAGCCCTTTGACAATGATTACAATAGCGAGATCCGTGACCACCCCCTAAAACTAGAGGCACCAAAAGCATTAATACCTCCATCATGGCCTACACAACCTCTGCTCTATGCAAAATCGCGTCCAAGACCATGGGCTCCACGTCCAATAGAGCCATGAGAAATCATAGCACTTGTCTCTAAAGCCGTGGTGGAGATCTTTTCAGCAAGTGTCAAACGAAGAGCTTGGGAAAAGACCTCATCTATTGTTGGAAGGGAGCTCTGAGATGTAATTAGCTAGCGAAGAGAGGAATATTCAGGCACTAAGGCCTTGAGAAACAGTATCACTCGAAGATCCTCTTGACATTTGACTAGAACAGCTAAATCGTTCGAAGCTGGAAGATAAGTATCTAATTGCCAACAAAGTGTTGTAAAACGAGCATAATACTCAGATAAAGACTGTTCTCCACACTGAAGATCAAATAGTGCCCCCCACGTGTTACACATTTGTGTCATATTATTCTGCCTGAAATAAAGGCACACTTTTCCCAAACTTGCTTGGCAGAGTTGCACTGAAATAAAATGAGGATTAATTTTAGGAACCATGCTATTCCATAATAGAATATGAATCATCGCATCTCCTGCAATCCAATCAACTGCCTTACTCTCATCCGACAAAATCATAGATGTAAGATAATCATGTTGTCTAGTGGCAGTAAGATAAACTTCAATAGCTTTAGACCAAGATGGATAATTAGTTCCATCCAACTTGACATAAGGTCAATTGAAAATGTGTCTGTCGAAGAATCAAGAGAAGATCTCGGGAAATCAGGAGAAAATCTTGGGATATGATTTTAATTTGTTCCATTTACTTTTATTTCTGAATGCTCTAAATTATGAGGTAGATCATTAGAATTAGGAAGTAGGAATCTTTTCCTTTCTGTTTTTAATTTTCTCCATATTGTATAGCTATCCTAGACTTTATTTATATGTAATGTTCCGACTGTAACAATCATCAGAAAATAAGAAATAGAAGAAACTACTTTTCTCTTTGAAATTCTCAGAGTGTCAAACCAGCAAAGGATCCTACAATCGCCATCAGTGAATAAAAGGATACGATTTGAACCAAAAAACGTCACAATATGACCAAGCACTTAACTCAGTAACACAATCACCCACGAATAACCACCACAAAAGAAGTTCAATCGAATAACCACTGATCACAATAGTTGTTACCAAAAAAACTCATAAAATTAGTCAATATTAGCATTGACGGATTACCACAAAATATTCAGCAGTCCAAGGATTGGTAGACTGCAAAAAAGAAGGCCATCTGACCAGAGAATAGATAGCATCTTTCGGCATCTTGATTTTTTTTTTTCAAACCCCTAGAGTTCTTTGACAGAGACCAGTGCAAAGTGACCTCAAACCCTACACTTCTGAAATCTTAGATTCCACGGTAGAAAAAAAAAAAAGCATCGGGGGGTGTTCTGGGCGGTGGTGTGGTCTGTAATGATGGACTAAGATGGATAGTGGTTGGAGGGTGCGTGCTTCGCCGGAGATGACAAAGCAAACTTCGTCAGAGGTGGTCTCCGGCCTTGCCATCCCTTCTTGTTCCTTCTGGCCCCGTTCGGCGAATACCTTAGCTCAGCTCATCTTGCTCCTTCAGGTGTTGAAGACGTGAAGAGCAAAGGTTTAATGAGTTGAAGAATAGTGCGTAGAGCACCCTAGCCTTGAGATGGCCGAGAGTGACCAAAGCAACCGTAGCTTTGAGATGGCCGGAGATGGAGAAGCCACCAACATAGGGTGTCTGCCGATTGTGGCTTGGCAACAGCTTTTGTGTCCGGGTGAACTTGATGGGATAGGGTTTTCCTTTGGGCTCTAAACCATCTTAGAGGAGATAGTGATGAGTTCTTAGGTATTATTAATCAACAAGGAATTAAAGAATACAATATAAGAGGATATGAGAAAACCCTCCAGAGCGTGAAAGTGACTATTTCTACCCTTGCTAACCCACATTTTTCCTAACAGAACTAAAGGCAAAGACAACCTTTTAACAACTATTCCACAGTCCAAGGGGTAAGAGGAAGCTTATTTGATAATTTTCATGCCCAAAAAAAGATAGCTTACAAAGTCAAGATCTAATTCCCAGTCTGACTTTCTAAGATTATTAACAAGGATATTACCCAACCCAATGGCATGATATTTCTTTTTTTTTCCTTCAAACACGATGCTAAAAATATTCAAAGAAAATGCTTCATATAATCATTAGCATAACATACTTTCTTTGGAAAATTGACCAATAGATTTGTTTCTTTATCACCCCCCCCAAAAAACAAGATTTTCAAGAGCGATTGTCAAAGGTGCACTTCCATAAGGCCAACTCAGGAAGATAGGTTATTGGTTTGTCCATCTATTGAACCACAAATGCTCAGCCTATGGCCAAAGGAAGAAAACAAATCTAAGGCTAACGAGACTAGGGCACGTATAGATCCATTGATCCAACCAGTTTGAACAAACTAGACACGAGCTTCGATGAATTATCGGAGAGTAGGCTACTATACAAGTTATTAGCCGCAATTAGTTTCAAATGGCACAACAATCACCCTCAAGAGATAGCTATTTCGGGCCACCTGCCTGCTTCCCTTTTTCAGTAAGACAAAAGGGATAGAGATGCACCAGCTAAAGTAGTCTTGCTAATGTACGTCTTGTCTTCATGCCCTTAGAGTACGTCATTATTTGGGCAAGAATGAGGCTCTATAGGCCCTTGCAACTCAAGAAAACTGAGAAGAGGTTCCAGGATTCGAAGTCTAGAATAACCTACACACAAAGAACCTTCATGAATGACTGTCAGACCGCATAGTAAAAAGCGGAAAAGAACATAATTACTGACTCGACAACAATCCAGACTGGAATATTCGTTTTCGAACTTTTCGACACATAGCCAAAAATTGAAAGCACAATGTCACAAAAAAAATTCATGCATGTTACTCCAACTTGGTGGGATGTGATTTTGAAATACCAAATCACGATGCTATTAGCAAGAAAAGTAATCGGTCAGAAAATAACAACCACAAATTTCTGTGAATATCGTTATCACTCAATTGGAGTATCTAAAAAACTGGTGGAGTCAGTTCCTATTCCGAGATGAAGCATATCTTCTACAAATTACTGATCAGTTAACTAACTGAAGATGTCATGCACGATGGCCTCTGAAAAAATGAGGAAACAAATAAGAGGGGCAAGCTTATTATTGAAGCAGACTAGTTAATGTGTTTCTAAATAGTTGCAACTACTATTCAACTCAACAATAATGCTCATGAAAATCACTGATATGCACAAACCTGGATTAGAGTTTCACTTGCAGCTGTCTCACAAGTGACCTCCGATGGTATTGCGAGGCACCATAACCATATCACTTCTCTCTTCGTCTAATCTGAGAACTCAGACTTCTCTTCCTCGTCGATAGATGAAACAACAGACGTAACTTCTTTAGGAACCTTCAATCCATCATCAACCTTAGATCCTCCGCGCTTTGCATTTGCAGGGAACAATCCAACCCATCCATCATGAAGTTGTACGGTCACTTTACAGTAATTGACATCGCAGCTGGTCCCATGGACCGAGGGATGGGATTACAACAGATAACAAAACTATCACCAACTAGAGAGACCAACCACGAAAAATAAATCTTAATTTTCAAAACGAGCCACATCTTAAAAACTATGTTGCGACATAATCAATTTAGGAGCAATTAGCTTCCTTATGGAGAAACACATCGAAGAATTACATAGACACACTGAAAGCAATCAATTCAATATAGCCCAGACAGCTCATGATTAGATAGGCAGCTTAGCTTAATGGATGATCCAAGCAGGGTAATATCCGTTTTTGCAAGAACAAGCTCTGCTTATGGCAAGAAATGAAATCGTTCCTTTCCATCCTAAAGAACACACTTCAACCTCGGTCTTACTTAAGTTGCACTAAGTCACCCAAACAAATTTTTACTGTGAAACACTTCTAAGCGAGATATCCAGCGTACCTGGACGGATTTGATAAGTGATTCACGATCATCAGTAGTATCTACGACAGTATAAATTTCGCTTTTAAGTACATACATAAAAGCTTAGTTCAATTATGAGAGTACAAAGAAAGAAAAGTATCAAATATGATGGCAAAGTTTCTCTGTAACGGATATAAGCTCATGACAGTGTGCAAGGGTTATACAATTTGTGCTTAAATTCAGCCGCCCAAAAAACTATCTTACTAACATCGATTTCCCATGTCAGAGGGTCTAAAGACTGCTTCCTTTTCCATGGATACATAATCCAGCATTCACGCCACCTTCAGCCGGTTGCCAAGTTCCCTTCTTTACCTTACTACGAAAGCCCCCCAAAAAATCACCAAAACGAGTGTACCCGAGATACCATAATTATAATAAGTAATAAACAACACTCAAGAAACCCTATAATAAAATCAACCGTGCACTGAAGCATGTAATGCATCGATACCTCCATCCTTCTGCTCAGAACCCGAACAGAAATGAATAGCAGGCTGACATACGAACCGATGATAAAAGAAGCGGAAGAAGAGGAAGTACGAAGAGAAGACAGTGGCCCACGGTAAAAATCTCAGAGTACTGAGATGGGTAGCAATCGGGCGAACGCAGACCGAGGTTTGACGGCGACTGCGGAGCGCAGATGCAGGAGGCCGGTCACTGGAGATCGAGTGCAGACGGCGAATCCGGCGACCCGATTCTGGCCTAATAGCGGTACGTATAGGAGATCGAGTTGTTCAGAATGATGTGACAGCGAAAAGGAGAAAGTCGAGAGAAAGAGGTGCGCAAAGTAGACACAAAGAAAAGAAAAAAAAAAAAAAGAGCCACACTCGCAGGATGTCAAAGACTTTTATCTTTATACCAATTAGGGGGTATTAAAACTTGTTTTAAGGCTTAGTTATTTTCGGAGAATGGATTAATCCTATTAAAAAATAGTTTTGCAGAAAAATGATTCCCCTAATAAAAAAAATTGAAAAAAAATATTTTCATCGTGTATTATAAATATTAGCACCAATTAACTTATCATTAAGATAAAGATTTTTTATCATTAATATGATTTCATGAAAAATTTGCTATTCCCCTGATAATAGCCATGCGTTAAAGGAGCTATAGGATCCCAAGCATTGGAATGCTTTTTTTCTTCTTATCCCAGCCAATTTTTTGATGCACGCAGTTTGTCTTACTGGTGAATGTATGCAAAAGGGCCTAATAGAGAGCAACGTTATGCAGCAGGACATTTTCTCAACAGGGTGATACCAATAAATAACTTTTGAAAAAAAATCCTTCGATTTAAACAATGATTAAATCTTCTTTATACTCTTTGTTCAATTTGAAAACTAAAAAGATTTGTAATTTTTGACAAATGTAATCCTAATACCGCAGAACTGATGAAGTAGAGCCACGTCAACAATTCTTCGATCAAAATGACCAAATGAACTTAAACGGCAAAAATGAAAATATTTACAAAAGCAAAATTTAAAAAGAATTTAAACCTGAATGTATAAAAATACAAATAGATTTTTAAAAGGCTTTTGTGAAGAATTTTCTAAATAAGCCTTCTAAACGGCGGATGTAGTTGTTATCTCGTGATCAAGCATTCGAGGGTTTCGGATAAGGAAAACTCTAAGTAAATACCCGCGGCATTTCATTGGCATTAACAAGTAGGAGCGCCCTTCTTTTGCGTAGTACGGATACAATAATTCATGACAGCTCAGCCTGTGTGGGCATAATTGAGAATCACACCAGCACGCATCAGGACAGAAGTGCATTGTTACTTGTTCTAATGCATTACGCCCAATATCATGCCATTGGTCGCGGGACACATAACCTTCTTTAATAATTCTTAGAACATGTCGTTACTGAAATAGATGCTCAACTTTATATAATACCAAATTACTGATGCTTGATGTAGAATAAACAATTACCAAGGTTAGTCATTAAATACGATTTTGATTACAGCAATATGTACAATTATAGACCAATTTCTTGAGATCTGAAGGTAAAGTTAGAAAAGTACCCTGCTTACAAAACCCAGGTAATGAGATGCTGTGTTGCTTCGCCCATCTTACTCCCTATCCTTCGCTTTATTTTCTACTCAAACATCAGCTTGCGAATCTCCTCAGGTGTTCTCCATCTCTTCCTCCATGGCACGTCGTCATCTTCTCTTCTGCTTCTTTTGTGTATCCAGCAGAGGTAGCAGTGTCCGAGTCCTTACGGAAAGAAAACATGGGACCCAGTTCGCCAAACCACTGAGGCTCCACAGCTGTGGCAACATATGCATGTACTCTTGTGTAATGCTGCAGAACAAACGACCTCATGGTAGACCACTTACTAGGCGTCTGTTCCCATGCCATAAAGAGCGCTGCTCGGGTGCAGTGGCAGCGGCATCCCGATCCGGCAATTTCACGTATTCGCACTCAACGCCACTTCAAATCGTTGCGCATGTGGAAGTATGCAGAACATGATGCAGCTTTCTCAAGGACATCTAGTGTTTATTCTGGCCAAACTCGAGAGTTAGTGGAATTTTTATGTCTTGAGAATATCAGCAGTGCGGGATCTCACTTTCTCGTGCCATGTCCGCAAGGCACTGACATGCAAAAAGTAATCATTACACCATGATCCTCTGTACTGTTTGCCTTTCCACTGCTGGGAGAGCATGTGTACAGTGTCAAATGTCAGATTCGGGAAGAAAAAACTTCTCCCATAGGCAGCATCGATCTCCTCGCTCTACTTATCCCCCGGCCGAAAAAAATACAGAGGGCAAGATAGCATCGAGACAATCGTCCAAAACCTCACTAGGCAACCTAACTGCATCGCCCATCAAGAGCATCTTTGCCAAGAGGAGGGATACAAGGGTAACTCCACCACTTTTCCAACCCAAGCTAACGGTAACACTTCGGCCAACATTGTTAAAGTGCACCTAGGACCCACAATTGGGTAACATTGAATTCGAGAATGTTTCTGCGGAGGTGGGTCCATGAAAATCAAAATCAGCAGGTTCTCAAACTTAAGGGACTTGAGCAAAGACCAACGTTCAAGTTGGATCCTTGGGATTTCCGGCACAGAGACTCAGGAGCATATTCATTCAGAAATATGCACTCTCTGTGAAAGTCGATAAAATGTACCTGGTCCGTCTGCCTGTCACGACCATGCCACGGTGGTTGCTAGAGCACGAGCGGTGACTTTGGGAAACAGCTTGGGAGTGCATCCATACCCATTGGATTGTAGACTTTCATGCATTACCGTAGCCTTGTCTATGACAAAATAATTCCAGTGCTACGATCAAAGACGTCTCTGCAATGTTGGTCGGACACCCCGATTGCACTATGCGAGCCCAACATCTTACAGCCTATTAGTGGAATATCTTTGCTATGCAAATCCAGCGGCAGCTGAGAGTACATAGAAGAAGAATCAAGAGACTTACCAACACCTTGTTCGTGGAGGGCTACAAGCTGTTACCATGCGCTCGCCAGCTAGAGCAGCATAGGCATGCTCTTCGATTTCATCTTGGCCCAGTCATAAAGTTGGATGTGAAAGGATGTGCACGTGAGGGACTGGTAAGGTATTAAGGATGGCCATAAGCCTGCTGAACACAGCAGCTTCGACATAAATCTCAACATAGGGGTTTTAAGTCCACAAAGATGATTGAACTAGGGAAATGTCCTTCCAGTATGTGAAAAAATTAGTAAGCTGTAAACAATAGAAGTAAAATCTTAGTCCGCCTCAACACACATTCGGATGGATACAGCTTCATGACACCAATGTAGATTATGTACCTGCCTAATAGAAGTTCACGAAAATTTTTTGTGCATTCAGAGATAGCAGAATGTAGATGAAGCTATAAAATCACGACGGCGAGCTACCACCTTTTTAGGTGGATAGAGCTCGCCGTATCGTGATTTTAAGCTCAATCGTACATCTGCTAATCTGAAGGCACAAAAATTTCGAACTTCTTTGGCAGGTAATAATCACATTTGTAGAAGGGCTTATCCAATCCGAATGTGTGTGATGCAGTACTAAATTTATTCTATTGTTACAGCGTACCATTTTCACATTACCTGGAAGGACTATTTCCACGTCAACATCTTGGGGACGCTAAAACCCATGCGAAGATTATGTCGAAGCTGCTTGACAGCAGGCTATGGCCATCCAGCATTACATTCCTACCAGGCGACATCTCATCTTCATGACCTGGCAAGATGAAATCGACAGCAGCAATGCTATGCTCTAGCGGAGCGCATGGAACAGATTGTAGCCTGCCACGAAAAGCAAAGGTAGTGAGTAAGCTCTTGCCATTCTATCCAATATACTCTCAAGCTGCGGGTGATTTTGAAAGCACAAGATATTTCCAAAAGTGAAGATGGGACGCTCGCCAATGCATCGTGGCCACCAACATTGCAGAGACTTCTTTGACAGTAGATGGGAATAATATTTTGTCACTAGACACAGGCACTACTTCGGTGTAAGGATGAAATCCTACAATCCACCAAATTGTGGTATGGATGCACCTCCAAGTGTTCCCATTCAGCCAGTGCTGTCTGCGGACCATCGTGCGGTCGTGCAGGAGCAGAACAGGGACCAGGTACATGGTTATCGACTTTCCACAGATGAGTGCATATTTGAATGAAAATCCCTGATCCGTGCCGGAAATCCCAGGAGGACCACAAACCTTGGGAACGTGGTCCCCTTTTGCTCAAGTCCCTAAGGATTTGAGAACTGCTAATGTTTGATTTCATGGACCCACCTCCGCAGGAATAACATTCTCAATTCAATGTACCAATGTGGAGTCCTAGGTGTACCACCTTAAAACAATGTTTTGAGGGTTAACGGAGCTTCAGGTTTGGTGGAAAATGGTGGGATGTTCCCGTATTGTGATCCTCCTTTGCAAAGATGTCTTTGATGGTGCGAAGCACGCACAGGTTGACAGATTGAACGGTTTTGACGATGTCTCGATGCTTATCGGTGCCACCTGTATTTTACCAGGGCCTAACCCGAACAGATTAGAGCGGGAGTTGAGAGCGATGCTCGCAGGCAGAAGTCTTTTCGTCCCGGAATCGACCACTTTGACACTGTACAATGTCTTACATCAAGCAGTGGGTAAAGGCCAAACGTACAGGGAGATGGTGAATGATCACTTTTTGCATGTCAAAGGGGTTGCGGAAGGCACGAGAAGTGAGGAGATCCCAACATGCCTGGATATTCTCAAGACATCCTAAAAATTCCACCGACAACTTCGAGCCGGCCCGACACAGATGTCGTGGAGGGGGAAAGCCATATGTTCTGCATACTTCCACAATGCAGCACGATGGAAGGGCGTTGGCGCGATACGGTGGAATTGCCGGACCGGGATGCCTTGCCATTTGCACCCCCTTTTTTTTTTTTTTTTTTGAGCAGAGCAGCGCTTAATCGCATGAGGGACAGAGCCTGAGGTAGCAGTGTGGTCACACATGAGCTGGTTCGACAGCAAAAGGTAATCAATTTGTGTGTGCCACAGCTGTGGAGCCAAAGTGGTTGGCCGAAAACTCGGCGGTCCCATCGCAGTTTTTCTCCGTTAGGACTCGGACACGTCTCTGCTGGAGCACCAAGAAAAGAAGCAGAGAAGGAAGAGAAGACGGCCATGGATGCAAAGAGATGGAGAACCCTGAGGACCTCGATCGCAATGATGATTGTGGAGATGCAAAAAAAGCGAAGGATAGGCAGAAGAGGGCGACTTACCAGCAAAGGCACAACACAATCTCATACCTGGGTTGAAGCAGGGGGTGACTTCTACATTAACCTACAGACCAAAGAGAGAATTTGTCTATAATTGTACATATTGCTGTATCAAATCGTATTATGTAAACTTTAATTGTTATCGGAAAAAAAAAGCCAGTCGAAATATTTGGGTAATTACAAAAGGTCTGAGATCATTTCCAGTTAAAATCATTTATAAGAATTATTAAGAAGGATATGCCCCGACCAATGGCATGATATTTCGTTAATGCCACTGTAGCCAACAGTAATGCACTTCTGTCTGATGGCGGTTATCTCAATTATGCCCACACAGGCTGGGCTGTCATAATAAGTAGAGTACTCGCAAAAAAAAGAAAGGGCGCTCATACTTGTAATGCCCCAATGAAATGCCGGCGAATTTACTTATAGAGTTCATGACCGAAGCCCTCGAAATGAGTTGATTCAGGATTAACGAACATACATCCGCCGGTAGAATGCTAACTTAGAAAAATTATTCAAAAAGCTTTAATTATTGTATTTTTATCAAATTAGGTTTAAATTTTAAGAATGCTTTTTGTAATATTTTTCATATTTGCGGTTTTAAGTCATTTGGGTCAATTTTTGATCGAAGCTGTTAGGTGCCTTACCATAGCACGGTTGGATTCAATTTGAAAAATGAAAATTTTTAAGTTTGAATGCCAAAAGTATAATAGATTAAAATATTTATTGAAGGATTTTTTCAAAAGTTATATTGTATCACCCCCTGTTGAGAAAATGTCCTAGGCGCTCCATAACCGTATTTCTCCTATTAGGCCTTGGGCATACATTCACCAGTAACGACAAACTAGCGCACCTCAAAAATTAAGCTCGAGAGTTAAAAGAAGAAAAGCAACCAAATGCCTGGATCCCATAGCTCTCTTAGCAATGCAATATTATTCAGGCGGGTGTAGCAAATTTTTCATTGAACCTAATTAATCGAATAAAAAAAATATTATCATTATATATAATAATTCGGGGCCTAACTATTTATAATACACGATGAAAATACTTTTTTATATTCATTTTTTTTATATAGGAGATCACTTTTCTTCAAAGACTATTTTTAAATCACATCATTTCTCCGCAAAATAACTAAAGCCTTTAAAACCAGGTGTAATACTCCCTAATTGGTATTCACAGTAAGTTTAGCATCCTAGCGAAGGTGTAGGCTCCTTTTTTTTTTTTTTTTTTTTGATCGGTCAAACGTTGGACTAGCTTGCTCGCCCAGCATTCTCCTTTCTCCTCTCTCGCACTCGATCTCTACCGAACCGCATTAGGCCCAGTAAGTCCTGGGGTCGCCGGATCGCCCGTCTGCATTCTCGTTTTCTGTTGCGCGGCCTCTGCCTATGCTCCGCCGTCGCCGTCAACCTCGGTCTCGTTCGCCCGTATGCTC
>JAGVVM010021919.1:0-23318 GCA_019149425.1 Psidium friedrichsthalianum
GAAGGTCAGGAGGGCCGAAGGATGGAAATGCATAGGAAAATTTGATGAATTGGGCTCGAATGAGTAATACGCCATGGATGCACAGAGATGAATTCAAAAATGGCAATTACCTCTCTGGTGATTTAGAGACGTCTCTGGTTGGCGCAGTGGTTCTTAGGCACCTGAATGAACTTCCTGAGGCAATTTCCAGCTTTGATTTGCTTAGAATTGCCCCTAATCTAACGCCTACAGTCGACTTCCTCGAGCTCCAAATCCCCCTAGTTCTCTCTCTCTCTAGTCCTTTTAAACCTGATACGGGTGTGCGATCTCCCTAAAATCCCGAGATTCTCTCACTTGATTTTTCAACAAACAAACGCCTCAATCTCTCAGAATCTCCCTGATTCGTACTGAGCAATTTTTTTTTTTAAAAATTTGACGTTCCGGCGAGCATTTCGCTGGCGATTGTCCAACGTGCCTAGCGACGAAACCACGTGTCGTTTGGCACGTCGTCACCGGGCAAATTTCCGTCGAACCGCCAGAGCTCCGATGTGCATTTGCCAGTCTCAGGCATCTCCAATTCGCACGCGCTAGGGCTGCTGAGGAAGACGATGAACAACGTGGGTCACCGGGTCGGGTTGACCCGACCCGTCGACTCGCTTGGATAAAAATCTCAAAGTGGCCCCAAAATTTTCCCACTTTTTTCTAAAATTGTACCAAAATTGACTAAGCGGGATGAAATCTTCTGAAAATGAATTTCTCTCGAAATAGTGGATATTTATGCGAAAACCCCAATTTTGAGGTTTGACCCGAGGACCCATTTTGCAAAATCCAAAGTCTTAATGTCTTTTTTTTGCAAACATTGACGCCACCAATGGATTCAGGAGGTCAAAATCTAGGGGGTGACGTCACCCTATTTTCAATTTAGTCCCTAGAAAATTTTAATTGCATTTTAAGTGTTTTTAAGGACTAATTTGAAAAATCAAAAATTGCATTCTGGTCCCCTTTTAGCGAAATGGGCAATTCTGAGGGCTTTTGGACTGGATTTTCATTTTGAAAATAAGGAGGATGACACGACTCTAAAATACAAATTTGGAAAATTACAGAACTAAAATGGAATTTCTAGAATTATTAAATGATTAGAAAATGAAATTAATAAAGAAAACTAAATTCCAAATTGTATTTTTCAAATTTATTCATCCAAAATGAAGGGAAAATTAAATTAAAAATATTGGATTTTTTGTTGTAATTTTATGGCCTTAAATACTATTTTTTATAATTTTTTGGTATTTTTCTAATTTCTGAAAAATATTAAAAATGGAAAAAATAAGGAAAATTATTTTTGGTCAAAATTGGTTCCCTAAGCTTGGGTGAGGTCCCCAAAGTTGATTTTTCAATTTTCTCATTTTTTAATTGATTTTTTATGAATTTTTGAAATAAATGCAGAAAAATACGAAAAATATGGAAAATTATTTTTTGCTCAAAATTGGTTCTCTAGGCTAGGCTGAGGTCCCAAAGTTGATTTTTCAATTTTATGAATTTTTATGGATTTCTAAAAGTTTCTGAAATGAAATTGGCCAAAAATCAAGTGTCAACAGCTGCCCTTCTTTGGGAGGGGTCTCGTGAGAGATCACTCTCAAAGACAAGATGACACTTGAGATCTAACCGACTCTACTAGGAAAAATGAAAAGTCGTGACATCCAACTCTAGTTTTCTCCTTGAAAGCTTAAGTCCAAATTTCATGCTGCTCACTTTGATGTGGGGAGAGGGAGAAGGAAGAGTTAGGGGGTTACCTAGAACTTATCTGTTTGCCTCGCGTCGCCATTGACTGCTTTGCTGAGAATGGGACGGAAACCTGAGGATTTGTTGTAAGAAAACCTCATGGTGATTGAACTTGGACCCATATGGTAGGTCACCCCATGGTAGATTCCCAGTGAAAGGATTCTACTGGTTAAAACTTGATTGAAATTCGACCCGTATGGTAGGTCACCCCATGGCAGATTCCTAGTGAAAGGATTCTATTGATTAAAATTTGATCAGATTTGACCCGTATGGTAGGTCACCCCATGCAGATTCCTAGTGAAAGGATTCTACTGATTAAAATTTGATTCAGATTTGACCCGTATGGTAGGTCACCTCATGGTAGATTCATAGTGAAAGGATTCTACTGATTAAAATTTGATTCAGATTCGACCCACATGGTAGGTCATCCCACGGAAAATGCCTGTAAGAAGGACTTTGTGCCTGTAAAAAAACACTTTGATGCTTGTAAAAAGGACTTACGTGCCTGTAGGAAGGACTTCGAAAGTGTAATCTTTTTCGAGGCTATCGACTGCTATCCGTTTCGGAGGGTGAAAGCTCCGAGGCTACTAACCAACGCACGCTCGCGAAAAAGGTGATCACCGTATCTCTAAACGGCGGGTCGCGAGCGCTCTGGGCTCCGACACGAACTGTGCTTCGAGATGCCTTGAAGGTATACCCTATCATGGAGGGTTTTCGAGAAAATTAAATCTTTTCGAGACTATTGGCTGCTATCCATTCAGAGGGTGAAAGCTCCGAGGCTACTAACCGACGCACGCTTGCGAAAAAGGCGATCACCGTATCTCTAAGCGGCAAGTCACGAGCACTCGGGCTCCGACTCGAACTGTGCTTGGAGATACCTTGAAGGCGTATCCCTATCATCGAGGGTTTGGGGAGAAATTAAATCTTCTGAAGTTGAAGGTCGGTGATCCCGTCCGAAGGATGACAGCTCCGCAGCTGCTAACCTGTGAACACTTACAGAAAGATTTATCAAAGTCATCATTTTTTAGAACGGTGAGTCGTGAACTGTTTAGTTCCGAACTCGATCTATGCTTTTTGACGCCTATCTGTGATTCTTTTAAAAGGGGACCCGTGACAACGCTTTCGTGGGTCAAAGGGGTGTTTAGATTTTAAAAAGACTTCGAACGTGGAAATCTCATCTCGAGATTTAGGAAATCAAGAATCATATAGAAATTTTGATCTGAATTATCTTATCGAGGAGGGTGCCATTCTGGATTTGGGTGGAACCAGAAAGCCTGAAAAGCTCAAACCCAAATTATCTTAACAAGGAGAGTGCCATTCTGGGATCTGGATGGAACCAGAAAGCCTGCAGAAGCTCGAACCTGAATTATCTTAGTAACGAAGGTATCATCTAGGATTGACGCGGGTGCCGTTCTAGGACCTGGGGAATCAGGAATCTGTAGAAGCTCAAACCCAAATCGTTATACTGAAGAGGAAAGAGTTGGAAGATTCTGATATTTTGAAATATTTCAAATTTTTGGAACGAGTTATGCTCCCATGGTCATCATCTATGAGTCATGCAGAACTTTCAAAGAATGCAATGTGATGTTAAAGGTTGTGCAAAGCATTTTTGCCGCATGATAAGTATGATAAAAAAATCCCTTATGAGGATGATTTTGAGTCAAATAATTGAATTGTCAACTGAGTTTGATTAGAATATTAATTGGAGTACACTCATCATAGAGGACTTCTCACAATAGCAATCTTTGAGAGATTTTGCTTTCTTACTCAGAGAGGTTTCTAAAAATACTCAAACTATCTCTCGAAACCTATGTCTAGAATTTCGGGAGTCTTTGCAGTGTATACATCTGATTGATCAGAGAAGGTCTTTAAGGGACCGTAACGTAGGCTTGGTCAAAGCTTATGCGATGGATATGCGCTTTGAGGTTTAGAAAATGATCGCATTTAAAAGTGTCCCCTTCGGGTTTACAAGTCAAGAACTTGGAAGATCAGATAAGGTAAGATTGTACTTACTCCTTTAGGCAGCAGCTTCTTGCGTGAAATCCCATGTTAACTTGAA
Source organism: Psidium friedrichsthalianum (assembly GCA_019149425.1). Taxonomy (NCBI): domain Eukaryota; kingdom Viridiplantae; phylum Streptophyta; class Magnoliopsida; order Myrtales; family Myrtaceae; genus Psidium; species Psidium friedrichsthalianum. Next base: position 3,818 of record JAGVVM010021919.1, read on the forward strand.
GCGTCTCAATCAGGAGAGGCTTCGGGATAGGTTGTAACATTGGTTCAAGGTAGGCTCGAAGAGGCCATTTCAGAACAAGGGGTATGATGGGTCGGTGATCACCTTTGCATCATTACCAACGTCCTATCAGCTGGGGCACGGCTTTTATTTCTACGAAGGGCTTTGGCCTTGCTTTTACTAGGCGCTTGCTTTTGTTAACCCTTTCGCCTTTTGTCATAATCATTGCATTTCTCCGCAATTGATTTTTAGATATTATGGCTCTTCTTTCAAAATGGGCTGTAGCCTTGCTTTTACCAGGCGCTTTGCTTTTGTTAGCCCCAAATCTCGCTTGCTCTTGCATCTTTTTTGAAGTTTTTTTTTAGACTAGGCACGAAAGACTGTTTCACTCTTAACCCTATTCTCTTGTATGATAATTACATGCATTGCCCCAGTGTAGGGCGGTAATCACCAACTGGGTATAGACGCGAAGTATTAAAGGCTCAAGTTGGCTTATCAAAGGATAAAATGTGTAGGGTAGAGAAATGAACTGCTCTCCTTCACTTTGATGCTTCAAGCCTCCATGAGATACCACTTGAAGCTTCATAAAAAGGTTGATGCAAGTTAGCATAATAAGGACTCATCTTGATCTTTTTCTCCAAGGAATCAGCCAATGAACGTCCAAATCGCCCCAGTATGGGGTGGTTCTTGACAGGGTTGTTTTAGGAATTCTCCCTTTACAGGCACTAATGGTTTGCAAACGATTATCATGTGTTTAGATAGGAAAATGAACGTGCCCTTCCTCATTCACATCTATGTAATCACCGCAAATGGCCCTACATTCATAGACAAGGTCTTTTTCTTTTACTCATCACTCAAGTGTGTAGGGACGTGTTTGGATATGGTTTGCCTCTCATCTTCTGAGTTACTCAGTTTGATAGGCCTAAACCATCTCATTGGAAATTCATTTCAATTTCATCAAAATTCAACCATCATAGGGGATTATGATGTATGATATATGTTTCAAACATGTTTTGGATAATCTCAAAAGTTTTGAACCCAAATGTAGGTAAAGTATTTTTTGAAAGTTAATCCTCTTTTTTTTATACATGGTATTATTGTATTTTTTTAGATTCTGCAGAATCCTAATTTTTTTGAAAGAAAAGAATACTTACCTTTTTAGTGCAGCGGCCCCTGTAAAAACAAATATGATGTGTCAGTGCGTGTTCTCAAATTCAAGATAAATTAGAACGATACCTCCTTACTCTTGATTGTGCATTCCAATTGAAATCCCAACGTACAGATTGTAGAACCCTGCCATCTATTTTGATTGCCATGGTGATGTTTCCTATAAAGATTAAAGGGGATGGGTCCAACATATGTTCTCAAATTCGAGACAAATTGGAACAATACGTTTTACCCTGGTTGTGTAATCATTCTAAGGAAGGAACGCATAGGTTATGAAAAACTGCAATTTTTCAACAAGATAGGATGGTTTAGTTGTTCTGTAACCACCGAATCCCTTTGAGTTTTCGGGGAAAGGGATACTTATTTATCCGTTCGTCGATGAATCTTTCTTGTAGGCTTGCTTTGAAAAGATTCTTCATCAAATGGTGTCAAGTGTTGCCCATTGCTCTTCATCCTAAAAGCTCTCATAAGCTGACTTATATTTACTCGATGGCTGTGGATTCTTTAGATGTGTTTGTTGAAGTTCTTGACAGTTGACAACTTGAAATTTCGTTCTAAACTCCTTTCGTTTGAGTTGAAAGGTGTCGTCCGCGAACAAACCCTTGATCACATTGGCGAGCCATTTGCCCTAGTCAGGTGGCACTTACCTGGTTAGGTAATACTTGCCCCAGTCCGAGTAGCTCAGTATACTTCACATTTCTTGTAATCCCCTATCCAATCTGGGATATCTATTATTTCGAAGCTTTCTCTTCATTCTTCACCTGCATGAAGAAATGAATGTTAGCCCTATTTTGGTTTTATTTTGACCTTTTAGAATGAAATACCCCTTTTAGGTATTATCTTTCTAATGTTTGAGACATTGCTCTTGGCAAGCAACCTCACCCTAGTAGGACGTGTCCTGCCATTCGTCACTCAAGGCTTGAAGGCTTTGTCTTGATACGTTCTCTGATGATGAAAAAGAGTATGCCCAAGTTGACTCTTTCAGTGGGTAGAGAGGGACTTGCTCCCTAGCGGATTCCCTTATTGCTTCTACTCTTTATTTTGGCTATTTGAGTCATCGGTTATTTCATCTTCATGGGGTATCGCTCTTCAAAATGTTTTGCCCCTTAATGTTTGATAACCCTGTATGAATAGAAAGGACGTGTCAATTAAGGACCTTTCAAGTATAATGACAGATTTGGAGCGTAGCGCCTTATCCTTCATCTGAACTTGTGTCAACCTCCTCAAAAAGTGAAAAGAGCTCACACTTATGTAACCTACTATATGGTGATTAAGCGACTTTCTCAACCACCTTTGCCTTCGAAGTGTTTTGACGTATTCCTCTCTATTTGGTCATTTGGTAGCATTGTTCCTCATGAGTGCTTTACTTCTATTTATCGTTGAGAGGGATAACTCAGTCTCGTCCTTTTCTTGGTTGGCCATGCAATCGTACTTAGATGACTTCCCTCATTTTGTTGCCCCGATATGCTTCTTTGTAAATTGGGAGACTAACTTCAAGTAAACTCTCTTCGTTCCTTTTTGATCGTATTTTTTTTATCATCTTGAGTAGTTTGGTCCATCTTCAACCTTAGGCTTAAGAGGCATATTCGACGTGTTTGACTATATATAGTTCCTAACACGTCGATATATTCCTCTTAGCCTAGGTTGAAGATGACCAACTACTCAATGATAAAAAAAACGATCAAAAGGGAAGAGAGTTTACTTGAAGTTAGTCTCCCCAATTCTACCTAAGAAGCATATCGGGGCAACAAATGAGGGAAGTCATCTAAGTACGATTGCATGGCCAACCAAGAAAAGGACGAGACTGAGTTATCCCTCTCAACGATAAATAGAAGTAAAGCACATGAGGAACATGCTACCAAATGACCAAATGAGAGAGGAAACGTCAAACACTTCGAAGGCAAAGGTGGTTGAGAAAGTCGCTTAATCACCATATAGTAGGTTACATAAGTGTGAGCTCTTTTCACTTTTGAGGAGGTTGACACAATTCAGATGAAGGATAGGCGCTACTGCTCCAAATCTTTCATTACTTGAGGGTCCTTAATGACACGTCCTTTCTATTCATACAGGTTTATCAAACCATTAAGGGAAAACATTTTGAGAGCGATACCCCATGAAGATGAAAATAACCGATGACTCAAATAGCCAAAATAAAGAGTAGAAGCAATAAGGGAATCCGCTAGGAGCAAGTCCTCTCTACCCACTGAAAGAGTCAACTTGGGGCATACTCTTCTTTCATCATCAGAGAACGTATCAAGACAAAGCCTTCAAGCTTGAGTGACGAATGCAGGACACGTCCTACTAGGGGTGAGGGTGCTTGCCAAGAGCAATGTTCTCCAACATTAGAAAGATAATACCTAAAATGGGGTATTTCATTCTAAAAGGTCAAAATAAAACCAAAATAGGGCTAACATTCATTTCTTCATGCAGGTGAAGAATGAAGAGAAAGTTTCGAATAATAGATATCCCAGATGGATAGGGGATTACAAGAAATGTGAAAGTATACTGAGCTACTCGGCTGGGGCAAGTATTACCTAACCAAGGTAAGTGCCACCTGACTAGGGCAAATGGCTCGCCAATGTGATCAAGGGTTTGTTCGCGGACGACACCTTTCAACTCAAACGAAAGGAGTTTAGAACGAAATTTCAAAGTTGTCAACTGTCAAGAACTTCAACAAACACATCTAAAGGAATCCACAGCCATCGAGTAAATATAAGTCATGCTTATGAGAGCTTTTAGGATGAAGAGCAATGGGCAACACTTGACACCATTTGATGAAGGAATCTTTTCAAAGCAAGCCTACAAGAAAGATTCATCGACGAACGGATAAATAAGTATCCCTTTCCCCGAAAACTCAAGGGATTCGGTGGTTACAGAACACTAACCATCCTATCTTGTTGAAAAATTGCAGTTTTTCATAACCTATGCGTTCCTTCCTTAGAATGGATTACACAACCAGGGTAAAACGTATTGTTCCAATTTGTCTCGAATTTGAGAACATATGTTGACCCATCCCCTTTAATCTTTATAGGAAACATCACCATGGCAATCAAAATAGATGGCAGGGTTCCTACAATCTGTACGTTGGGATTTCAATTGGAATGCACAATCAAGAGTAAGGAGGTATCGTTCTAATTTATCTTGAATTTGAGAACACGCACTGACACATCATATTTGTTTTTTACAGGGCCGCTGCACTAAAAGGTAAGTATTCTTTTCTTTCAAAAAATTAGGATTCTGCAGAATCTAAAAAAATACAATAATACCATGTATAAAAAAAAGAGGATTAACTTTCAAAAAATACTTTACCTACATTTGGGTTCAAAACTTTTGAGATTATCCAAAACATGTTTGAAACATATATCATACATCATAATCCCCTATGATGGTTGAATTTTGATGAAATTGAAATGAATTTCCAATGAGATGGTTTAGGCCTATCAAACTGAGTAACTCAGAAGATGAGAGACAAACCATATCCAAACACGTCCCTACACACTTGAGTGATGAGTAAAAGAAAAGACCTTGTCTATGAATGTAGGGGCCATTTGCGGTGATTACATAGATTGAATGAGGAAGGGCACGTTCATTTTCCTATCCTAAACACATGATAATCGTTTGCAAACCCATTAGTGCCTGTAAGGGAGAATTCCTAAAACAACCCTGTCAAGAACCACCCCATACTGGGGCGATTTAGAGGTTCATTGGCTGATTCCTTGGAGAAAAGATCAAGATGAGTCCTTATTATGCTAACTTGCATCAACCTTTTATGAAGCTTCAAGTGGTATCTCATGGAGGCTTGAAGCATCAAAGTGAAGGAGAGCAGTTCATTTCTCTACCCTACACATTTTATCCTTTGATAAGCCAACTTGAGCCTTTAATACTTCGCGTCTATACCCAGTTGGTGATTACCGCCCTACACTGGGGCAATGCATGTAATTTATCATACAAGAGAATAGGGTTAAGAGTGAAACAGTCTTTCGTGCCTAGTCTAAAAAAAAACTTAAAAAAAGATGCAAGAGCAAGCGAGATTTGGGGCTAACAAAAGCAAAGCGCCTGGTAAAAGCAAGGCTACAGCCCATTGTTGAAAGAAGAGCCATAATATCTAAAAATCATTGCGGAGAAATGCAATGATTATGACAAAAGCGAAAGGGTTAACAAAAGCAAGCGCCTAGTAAAGCAGGCCAAAGCCCTTCGTAGAAATAAAAGCCGTGGCCCCAGCTGATAGGACGTTGGTAATGATGCAAAGGTGATCACCGACCCATCGTACCCCTTGTTCTGAAATGGCCTCTTCGAGCCTACCTTGAACCAATGTTACAACCTATCCCGAAGCCTCTCCTGATTGAGACGCTTCAAGTTAACATGGGATTTCACGCAAGAAGCTGCTGCCTAAAGGAGTAAGTACAATCTTACCTTATCTGATCTTCCAAGTTCTTGACTTGTAAACCCGAAGGGGACACTTTTAAAATGCGATTCATTTCTAAACCTCAAAGCGCATATCCATCGCATAAGCCTTTGACCAAGCCTACGTTACGGTCCCTTAAAAGACCTTCTCTGATCAATCAGATGTATACACTGCAAAGACTCCCGAAATTCTAGACATAGGTTTCGAGAGATAGTTTGAGTATTTTTAGAAACCTCTCTGAGTAAGAAAGCAAAATCTCTCAAAGATTGCTATTGTGAGAAGTCCTCTATGATAAGTGTACTCCAATTATATTCTAATCAAACTCAGTTGACAATTTCAATTATTTGACTCAAAATCATCCTCATAAGGGATTTTTTATCATACTTATCATGCGGCAAAATGCTTTGCACAACCTTTAACATCACATTGCATTCTTTGAAAGTTTCTGCATGACTCATAGATGATGACCATGGAGCATAACTCGTTCCAAAAATTGAAATATTCAAATATCAGAAATCTTCCAACTCTTTCCTCTTCAGTATAACGATTTGGGTTTGAGCTTCTACAGATTCCTGATTCCCCAGGTCCTAGAACGGCACCCGCGTCAATCCCAGGATGATACCTTCGTTACTAAGATAATTCAGGTTCGAGCTTCTGCAGGCTTTCTGGTTCCATCCAGATCCCAGAATGGCACTCTCCTTGTTAAGATAATTCGGGTTTGAGCTTCTGCAGGCTTTCTGGTTCCACCCAGATCCCAGAATGGCACCCTCCTCGATAAGATAATTCAGATCAAAATTTCTATATGATTCTTGATTTCCTAAATCTCGAGATGAGATTTCCACGTTCGAAGTCTTTTTAAAATCTAAACACCCCTTTGACCCACGAAAGCGTTGTCACGGGTCCCCTTTTAAAAGAATCACAGATAGGCGTCAAAAAGCATAGATCGAGTTCGGAACTAAACAGTTCACGACTCACCGTTCTAAAAAATGATGACTTTGATAAATCTTTCTGTAAGTGTTCACAGGTTAGCAGCCGCGGAGCTGTCATCCTTCGGACGGGATCACCGACCTTCAACTTCAGAAGATTTAATTTCTCCCCAAACCCTCGATGATAGGGATACGCCTTCAAGGTATCTCCAAGCACAGTTCGAGTCGGAGCCCAGAGTGCTCGTGACTTGCCGCTTAGAGATACGGTGATCGCCTTTTTCGCAAGCGTGCGTCGGTTAGTAGCCTCGGAGCTTTCACCCTCTGGAATGGATAGCAGCCGATAGTCTCGAAAAAGATTTAATTTTCTCGAAAACCCTCCATGATAGGGTATACCTTCAAGGCATCTCGAAGCACAGTTCGTGTCGGAGTCCAGAGCGCTCGCGACCCGCTGTTTAGAGATACGGTGATCACCTTTTTCGCGAGCGTGCGTTGGTTAGTAGCCTCGGAGCTTTCACCCTCCGAAACAGATAGCAGTCGATAGCCTTGAAAAAGATTACACTTTCGAAGTCCTTCCTACAGGCACGTAAGTCCTTTTTACAGGCATCAAAGTGTTTTTTTACAGGCACACAAGTCCTTTCTATAGGCACAAAGTCCTTCTTACAGGCATTTCCGTGGGATGACCTACCATGTGGGTCGAATCTGAATTAAATTTTAATCAGTAGAATCCTTTCACTATGAATCTACCATGAGGTGATCTACCATACGGGTCAAATCTGAATCAAATTTTAATCAGTAGAATCCTTTCACTAGGAATCTGCCATGGGGTGACCTACCATACGGGTCAAATCTGAATCAAATTTTAATCAATAGAATCCTTTCACTAGGAATCTGCCATGGGGTGACCTACCATACGGGTCGAATTTCAATCAAGTTTTAACCAGTAGAATCCTTTCACTGGGAATCTACCATGGGGTAACCTACCATATGGGTCCAAGTTCAATCACCATGAGGTTTTCTTACAACAAATCCTCAGGTTTCCGTCCCATTCTCAGCAAAGCAGTCAATGGCGACGCGAGGCAAACAGATAAGTTCCAGGTAAACCCCCTAACTCTTCTTTCTCCCTCTCTCCCACATCAAAGTGAGCAGCATGAAATTTGGACTTAAGCTTTCAAGGAGAAAACTAGAGTTAGATGTTACGACTTTTCATTTTTCCTAGTAGAGTCGGTTAGATCTCAAGTGTCATCTTGTCTTTGAGAGTGATCTCTCACGAGACCCCTCCCAAAGAAGGGCAGCTGTTGACACTTGATTTTTGGCCAATTTCATTTTCAGAAATTTTTAGAAAATCCATAAAAATTCATAAAATTGAAAAATCAACTTTGGGGACCTCAGCCTAGCCTAGAGAACCAATTTTGAGCAAAAAATAATTTTCCATATTTTTCGTATTTTTCTGCATGTTATTTTCAAAAATTCATAAAAAAATCAATACAAAAATGAGAAAATTGAAAAATCAACTTTGGGGACCTCAGCCAAGCTTAGGGAACCAATTTTGACCAAAAAATAATTTTCCTTATTTTTTTCATTTTAATATTTTTCAGAAATTAGAAAAATACCAAAAAGTTAATAAAAATAGTATTTAAGGCCATAAAATTACAAAAAAAAATCCAATATTTTTAATTTAATTTCCCTTCATTTTGGATGAATAAATTTTGAAAAATGCAATTTGGAATTTAGGTTTTCTTTATTAATTTCATTTTCTAATCATTTAAATAATTTCTAGAAATTCCATTTTAGTTCTGTAATTTTCCAAATTTGCATTTTTAGAGTCGTGTCATCCTCCTCTATTTTTCAAAATGAAAATCCAGTCCAAAAGCCCTCAGAATTGCCCAATTTTGCTAAAAAGGACCAGAATGCAATTTTTGATTTTTCAAATTAGTCCTTAAAAACACTTAAAATGCAATTAAAAATTTTCTAGGGACTAAATTGAAAATAGGGCAACGTCACCCCCTAGATTTTGACCTCCTAAATCCATTGGTGGCGTCAATGTTTGCAAAAAAAGACATTAAGACTTTGGATTTTGCAAAATGGTCCTCGGGTCAAACCTAAAATTGGGGTTTTCGCATAAATATCCACATATTTTCGAGAGGAAATTCATTTTCAAGAAGATTTCATCCGGCTTAGTCCAATTTTGGTGTCAATTTTAGAAAAAAGTGGAAAATTTGGGGCCAATTTGAGATTTTTATCCAAGCGAGTCGACCGGGTCGGGTCAACCCGACCTGGTGACCCACGTTGTTCATCGTCTTCCTCAGCAGCCCTAGCGCGCGCGAATTGGAGATGCCTGAGACTGGCAAATGCACATCGGAGCTCTGGCGGTTCGACGGAAATTTGCCCGGTGACGACGTGCCAAACGGCACATGGTTTCGTCACCGGGCACGTGGACAATCGCTGGCGAAATGCTTGCCGGAACGTCAAATTTTTTTTAAAAAAAATTGCTCCGGTACGAATCAAGGGAGATTCTGAGAGATTGAGGCGTTTGTTTGTTAAAAATCAAGTGAGAGAATCTCGGGATTTTAGGGAGATCGCAACACCCGTATCAGGTTTAAAAGGACTAGAGGGAGAGAGAACTAGGGGGGATTTGGAGCTTGGGAAGTCGACTGTAGGCGTTAGATTAGGGGCAATTCTAAGCAAATCAAAGCTGGAAATTGCCTTAGGAAGTTCATTCAGGTGCCTAAGAACCCACTGCGCCAACTAGAGACGTCTCTGAATCACCAGAGAGGTAATTGCCATTTTTGAATTCATCTCTGTGAATCCATGGCGTATTACTCATTCGAGCCCAATTCATCAAATTTTCCTATGCATTTCCATCCTTCGGCCCTCCTGACCTTCCCTGCATTCCACTTTTCCTTCGATTTTGCATGAATCCGCCAAATCGTGTCTCCAAACCTCCTGAATGTGCCCCAGCTCCGTTGTTGATACTTGAAATTTAATCATGTTTTTTAAGAAAATTAATTGAAAATCCATAAAAATTTATAAAATTGAAAAATCAACTTTGGAAGCATTGACCAAGCCTAAGGAACCAATTTTGAACAAAAAATAATTTTTGGTATTTTTCGCATTTTTTTAATATTTTTAATATTTTTTTAATATATTAGGAAAATAACCAAAAAAAATCATAAAATATATATATATATTTCGTGGCCTAAAAATGGGGAAAAATATTAAATATTTTTATTTTAAATCCCTTTTCATGTTGACCCATTTAATCCTAAAAAATCCAATTCGGAATTATGTTTTCCTTCACAAATGTAACTCCGGATCGAGCTTAAAAAATGCAATTTGAGTCTTTTTATTTTAATTTTTCACTTATTATGAGTTGTGACATCGTCCTCTAATACTCAAAATTTTTATCTCGGCCCAATGGTGCCCGAAATTTCTCAATTTTGACAAAAGGGCTTAATTGGAATTTTTATTTTTTAATTTGGCCCCCAAATCAACAAAAATGAAATTAAAATTTTTCTAGGAGCACCCATGAAATTAAAAACCCATCACCCTATACTTTTCAGCATTTTAAATCCATTGGTGGGTGTATTTTGATCCATTTTCGCCGTTTAGGCTTTGAAATGCTCAAAATGAGATTTCGGGTCAAACCGAAAATTTGGGGTTTTTGTCCAATTTCAAGCGAATCTTTTATAAAACCCTCATTCATAGTGTAACTCATGTTGGGGAACTCATTTTTGGCCTTACTTTCATGAAAAACGGCTGATTTTCAGCCCAATTTGGCCTTTTTTTCAGCCGGTCGGGTCGTTGGGTCTGGCCGGTCCGACCCATGACTCGACACTATTCATCGTCTTCTTCTTTTGACACCCACACAGCACATGCGCACGTTTTTTTCTCTCCTCTGCTCAAACGACAACGTCGTCGCCTCCACATCACGAGATCTCCCTTTTGTCGCTTTGCGGCGCACATGGCAGGACGTACGGAGCGAGGACGCGAACGTTTGTTATCCGAGAGAGGGAGAGGCCGTGGGTACAAGGTTGAGCTGTCCAGCCGAGGGGAGAGGAGAAAAAACTTGATTCGAGAACATTCCCACAAGGAAATATATACAGGGAGCACAAGAGGAGAGGGTGGCTAGAGTTTTCAGGGGGAGATTTTCTCTAAAAATCACAAACCGAGTTCAAGGGCTCCAAAAAAATCGAGAGCTTCAAGCTTTCCGTCAAAACACTCGACGCAAAATCGAGGCTCGCCGACCGTCGTCCGAGCTTCCAGGCGGCCCAAGGAATCTATTCGACCCATCCGTGTAGCTTCACGACCCCCGAAACGGTAAGTACCATTTTTGAGCTCGCGGAGCTCCATTAATGGCGTGTTCGCCGTTTCTTGTTTTCTCTTCGATTTTTCCGCTTTGAACTTCCTTTGAGCACTTACTGACCGTGTGTCCATCCACCTTTTACATTGACATTGCATAAAAATCACCGAGTCGACCATGAACCCGTGAACACTTCTCGAGCTTTATATGCTCGTCTCGCACCGAACCAAGGCCCTCGGTTGCTCGGGTAAGCTCCCTTCGACGTCCAAGAGGTTTTTTGATGTGTTTGCTAGGCGGTTTAACGATAGAAATGGTTAGGTCGTTAGTTCGCCGGAAGTTAGCTCTCGGCCGGTGTAGTTTTGGGTTAGTGTTAGGTCTGTTCAACATTTAAAAGGGACAAGCATGGATGCTAGAATGGCTTAGGACGAGTCTCGATGGAAAAGGGGGCTCAAAAAAAAAAACGGGTGATTTGGGTTTCGGCCAAAATTTCCTGGCGAAATCGTCGAAAAAGTTTGGCCGCCGGTGACCTCCGTTCGTCTTCCCTGACGACGTGATGTTGCTCTAAGTAGAAAAATGTAAAAAAAAAAAAAGAGGAAAAGAAGAGAAAAAGAAGAGTGAAGCTTAATGCTTGAAGATTGGGAGCGGTTACAGTAAGGCATGGAGGAAGAAGAGTCACGAAGAAGAAGAAGAACCAGTAAAAGTAAGATTAGCTAAAAGAAAAAAAAATAAAAGAGAAAAAAAAAGAATAAAACAAAGCAAAGAAAGAAAAGTCAAAGAAAGAATAAAAAAGGGACAAAAGGCAAAAGAGGTTCTGCCTTCATACGTAAGCGTGGAAAACAAAAAAAAAGGACAAAAAAAAAGAGACAAAAGACAAAAAAAAATAATAAATAAATAAATGGAAATTTCTAGATTAGTAAATGAAAGGTGGATTCGGGATTGATTTGGTTTTGGACTGCGTGTGGGCTTAGGAGCGAAATCCGATTAGATTTGGGGTCAACCGGTGGGTCTTATTCATCCGAATTGGGCTAGGTCTAGGCTTAAATCAAGTTGGGATTGAGAGTAGAAATTTGGGCCTTTTTCTTTTTAGATTTTCGTTTGGGCCTTAAGCCCTTTCCTTTTTCGCAGATTTAGAAGGGTTGGGCTTAGAAGCCCAGCCCAGATCAGTATTTTCGAAATAAATAATATTTATAATATTAAAATAATTGAAAATTTAAAAAATTCCCAGAAAATTCTAAAAAATTCCAAAAAATTCCAAAAAAATCTCAAATATTAGGAAATTGGTCATTTTAACTGGTCAATCCTATTTTTGATGATTTTTCTCTTCTATCCTTTCAAAATGACGATTTTGCCCCTCATGGGCAAATTGTCTTGGAAAATTTCAAAAATTTCCAAAAAAATCTCAAAAATTAGGAAATGGGCCATTTTAACTGGTCAATCCTATTTTTGATGATTTTTCTTCTATCTTTTTAAAATGACGATTTTACCCCTTATGGGCAAATTGTCTCGAAAAATTTCAGAAAATCTCGAAAATTGGGAAATTAGCACATTCAACTGGCCAACTCTATTTTCGAACAATTTTCGTTCCAAATCCCTTTAAATTTTACAATTTTGCCCTTTGGGCAAATTGTCATCCAAAATGACGATTTCGCCCTTAATGGGCAAACCGCCTCTAAATCATCATAAATTCCTTCCAAATCTCTAAACACACATTCTCTAAGCCAATATGGCTTTATTAGGGGTCAATGTATTGATTTGGTGAGTTTTATCCGCATGCTTTTGATCCTTGAGTTGCGCACATATCCTATTGATTGTGATTGATAGGTTAGTTATTTCCATCTACATGAACTTCTAGATTTTAGGATTCCCTCATCCCAATTCATCTGCATGAAATCATAGTCAGGAAAATCGCTCAACTTCGGTACCGAAAGGGCGTCAATGGCAACATTTGCATAACTAAGTCCCAGATCCCAAATTTCTGGTTCCGTTAGAGTCGTACGGCTACTCCTATCGTCCGACGAGGTTTCCGATCTACCTTCCCCAAAGATTGGTGGCGACTCCAAAAGCATGTACACGTATACACTTGTCATCCGACCACACTTAAGGTCGAATCCGATGACCAGCCGCGATTTGATATGGGCTTGGGAGGGCCCGAGCCTAGCCCGTTCTGCTTTAGAGGGCTTGGCAATCCACCGCCGCGATTTGGTACGGGTCGCGACATCCGTCAGGAAAATCTGGCAATTTAGAGCTCGATCAGGACGCAAGGTAAGTCTCCTGACCTTTTGCTGGTGCTCTTATATGGATGAATTACATTGTTATGCTCTAAATTGTGATATCGATCTGCCATGGTCGTCTTCTGTAAATGCTCGAATTGCTGGGTTTCAGCCGATAGATCCTGTTAGGTTTTGGAAATGTTGATCTAGGGTCGAAACGGGGTCAATTAGCGTCGGAAGTAGGCCGATCGGGTTTGATTTCACCGTCAGATCGCCGCCGACAAGTCCCGGCCGTCCGTCAGATCTTAGTCCAACGAAGAAGACGAGTCCAGTCAGCCAGTTGACTTAGTCAATGGCTAACGTGACGCTGACATGGCCATCCGTGTCATCCGCCACGTCATCTCGTAGACTTAGTCAAATGCTGACGCGGATCACACGTCGGCTCGGCCTATGTAGAATAATAAGTTCGATCTAATAGTCAGGATTAGTCTTAGATTTGATCTCAACCGTAGGTTAGTATGTAGAATGAACGATCAAGATCAGGTCAGGGGCAGATCCGACGGCGAGATTTAGTTATTTGATCCGAAGGCCATAGTCTAGGCACGTGGCGCATCTCAGGCCGTAGGATTAGAGGCAGGCGAAAAAAAAATAGAATAAAAGTTTAAGAAATTCAAAAATTCAAAAAAATTCTCCTAAAACTACGTCGCTTTGCCAATGGGTAGTCTGTTTGGGCCTTGGGCCGGGTTTAGATTAGTGGGTCGAGTCCATCCGACCCGGTCAGTGTAATAAACAATAAATAAAAATAAATAAATAAAAAAAATATATAACAAATATTCAAAAAAAATTAAAAAAATTAAAAAAGAAAATCAATAAAAACCAAAATTGCGTCGTTTTAGCTTAGGGTTTTAGATTGGGCCCGGGTCAGTTAGGCCGGGTCAGCCCGACCCGGTTCGGAGAATAAAAATAATAAAAATAATGAAATAATAATAAAATAAAAAAATCCCAAAAAATGGAAAAACTCACCAAATTAAAAAAAATTCGAAGAAAATTTAGAAAATAGAAAAATGTCAAAAAAGTCAAAAAAATTTCTTAAAAAAAGTAAATAATAATAATAATAACTAAATAAAAATAGGAAAATAAATAAAAAAGGTCCATAAAAATCATAAAAAATTTTCAGAAAATATAAAAAAGTTTCAAAAATAGCAGGGAGATTTTGAATAGGTAAATAGAAAATAAAAAATAAAAATTCAAAAAATCAGAAAAATTTTAGGAAATACCAAAAAATAAAAAATTCTAGAAAATTTTGGGAAATTCTAGAAAAATTCCAAAAAATTGAAAAATTGGAAAAGTCTTGGAAAAGGTCAAAATTTCCCTCAAAAAATAGAAAAGTCCTTAGAAAATCATAAAAAATTATTAGAAAAATTTAGGAAAATTCAAAAAAATTGGAAAAATCCAGAAAATCCTCAAAAAAATCGTGAAAATTCAGGAAAAATCATACCCAATGAGATTGATCAATTTTTATATTTTTGACCCTGCTAGCCTTAGGAAATTACCATTTTGCCCCTCTGGTCAATTTGGTCCAAATTTTTCCAAATCTCCCCGGAGCTTAGTTAGCATTTCCCCTAGGTTTCTGAGACTCCTCTAGGCTCGTTTTGATTTGTCTTGACTTGATTTGATGTGATTTTTTTATTCATTGATTGCGCAGTTATTTCTTATAACCGTGATTGATAGGTTAGTTTTCCCACTCGCATGAACCCCTTAGACCTTTAGGACTCGCCCCATCCAGAAAATACCTGCATGAATTCCTTAAGATAGAAAATCACTCAACTTAGGTACCGAAAGGGCGTCAATAGCAATATTGACGTAACTAAGTCCCCGAATCTAGATCTTTGATTTTCGTAGGATCGAATGATCTCTCCTAATCGTTCGATAGGGTTTCCAATCATGCCCTCCAATAAATGATTGGTGGCGACTCCGATGGCATGCACACTAATCACATGTCACCCTACCACACTAAGGTCGACCTCAATTTAAAATTCTCCTGGCGCGATTTGGTATGGGCCTGGGAGGGCCCGAGTTAAGCCCAGACACCAAGTGGGCCTAGCAATCCATTAACTCCCTCGGGATTCGGAAATCTCGAGAGGGTCGCGACAAAAGGGAACCAGTATCTTCTTTGTTTGAACTCTAAAAATTGAACGGTAATCCTTCTGCTGCTTGAGGCGATAGCTCCCTGGATCTCCATCACTTCAAAATGAAGCCTCAGTATCAAAGCCTCAACGAACTTGCAAAGAAACATCGAATTTTTTTCGTGCTCATTTTAGCCAGACAGCGGAGGATTCAAGGGCTAACCCAAGACGATCAAGGCGAAGTAAGGCGAGGGCGTCTCTTGATGCTGGCGAGAGCAATGGGCGACTGAGATGAGGGGCCGCCATGACGAAACCCGAGCGGAAAGAGCAACCCTAACATGGGATCCTGCCGCGGGAAAGGCCCAGATCACCATAGGAGCTGTTAAATCACTACCCGGACATGGTGATGTACGCTGGGACGGTACCGAGATAACCTATATTCACGGATCCGAGCTGTGGATGACCATAAGGCTGTCGGGTTACAACAGGTTGTTGCTGGAACAAATGGTGGGCAAAACATCAATAGGAAAGCTAACGAAAGATCAAGAACAGCGGATTCCAGCTCGGGTTCCTCTGCATTGGACTCTTTTGGAAGTTATAATTATGATTCCTCTTTTGAGCATGGACACGATCGTCCTCCTTTAGCCCTTGGGGGCAGGCTATTTTTGGCGTTGAAGAATTCGTCCATCACTGGAAATGCCTCCGTCTTGGGATCCTCGACGACGATGCCGAAGGACTTTTACTTGGAGAGCCCGCGAAGTTGGTGTACGATGGTGAAGTATACCTCGTCGGTCCTAGGAGCCCCTCCCCCTGGACCCCTCCACGTAAACATCAATAAGGCCCGTCCTGACATACGAATCGGAGCAAAGCCCGAGCTTGACCTCGTGGCAGTGAAGGGCCTTCCCAATCTCGAGTAGGCAAGATTTAAGAACGGAGGAGAAAGTGAAGGCATTGGGCTCAATTTCATCGCCCATCATCTGGACGAAATAGAGAAGTGCTTACCGGTGAAGACCCAAATGAGCATGATCGTGGATGAGGGCGGTCTAGTTGAAGACGGTGGGGTCAGAGTTGCAATTCAAGAGGGCGACGGAGCTACGGAGGCGGCCGTAGGAGGAGTACGAGCGCTGGAGCTTGAAGTTGAGGATGCGGTGTGGTGGAGGCCGTGGCGAAGGAGAGCAGCGTGGATTTGGAGGAGGTGGTCAAGGGACTTGGAGTTGTCGATGAGGAACGCGAGTCTTCGTGGTTGAGTGGCGTTGGGTGGTGGTCGTGGCCGGTGGGACGACAGACGGGCTCTTGGCGGTGGTGGGTAGTGGTGTTGGTGTGGCTGAGACGACGAACATGGACATGACTAAGATACTACTGGATTTTTCACTGTTTTGCGCCATTAGTAAATTTTTGTGGAGATTTCTACCTCTCCCCAATTTCCATCGCCATCTCTACCTTAGACCCCTCGTCATTTTTTCATCTTCCCCTTTCTTCCTCAATTGCATCCTCTCTTCTGTATTCAAAGTGTCCCCATGAGCAACGTTGGGTTGCGCTTTTTGGCCAAAAGTCCAGGTCCCCCTGTTTTTTCGTATTTTATTAATGCTCCTTCGCCGAAAGTTCTCCGCACTAAACTTGTGCACGTCAATTTCTTGCCCCCCTGGAGGCATCCCTCTGCCAAATTTTTTTTTACTCCTCCTTCTCAACGATGGCCCCGTCCGAGTGTAGCCCCCACCCTAAATTTGATGATGGCCTCCTCCTTAGGCCGTTTTTCTTTCTTTAATCATGTTTATTTGTCTCCCACTTCCCTTAACTCCATCATTCTTCATGAGCTGTTGTTGCACTTGCCCTTTCTTAGGCCCATGTCTTTTATCTCCTTCCTCACACTGGTGGCTTCTTCCCATCTTCAGCAGATGCAAATGAATTTGAAAGAACCACGAAATTGCCGGAGTCTTTTGGATCAAGTTGAAATAAGTTTTCAGCTGCAATTCTACCAAGTTCTGGATTTCTGTGGATCCTACAGGCTCCTAACAGAGCTCCCCATATTGATATTGTGGGTCGAAATAGTATTTTCATGATAAAGTCATATGTCATATGCCTGGTCTAGTATCCTAGTCCACCCTAGCAGGTCCACAATACATGTGTAATGCTCTGGCCCAAGTTGAACTGAAGATATCCATACCGAGCTCTACATTTCCTGCTCAACTACAAGCCGCCAATAGACGCACAAAGGTCATATTACTTGGTATAATCTCACTGCAACTTGACAGCATTTTCTTGAACACAGCAACAGCCATATCGGCAAGCCCTTGATGTGCATAGCAACCGATCAACGAATTCCAAGTAATCAGATTTCTTTGTGGCATGTCATGGAAAGCCCCTTCCGCATCCTTAATACATCCACATTTCCCATACATGTCAGCCAGTGCAGTGCCCGCAAAACTATTTCCCATCACGCATACCTCAATAGTGAGTGCATGAACTGACCTACCAAGCTCAAGCCCAACTAAGCCGGCATATGCATGGAACACAGAGGATACCAAGAAATCTGTCGGCCGAATCCCTTCTTTCCTAGCCTTTAAGAAAGCCATGTGAGCCTTTTCTTGCTCTTGATTCTGCACTAATGTAGACAATAGTGAGCACCAAGAAACGTCATTTAGCTCACGAATTTCGTCAAACACCATCTCAGAAAGACCAGCCTCCTCACATTTTCAATAAAAATCAACCAATCCATTTGCTACAGAAACGGTCCACCTCAAACCCACTTCTAAAAACATAACCATGGAGCGGTGACCAAGCTCTAAATTCGCCATGTCCGAACAGACCTTGAAAAATGTGCACAATGTGATATAATCAGGAACACCACCTACTCTCCTAAACTTAAGAAATGCGCTAATACCATCCTGTGGCATTCCGTCAAGCACCGGGTTGGAAATATATGTATTCCAGGCTACTCTCTTCTCTTGGGGCATTTCGTCGAACATTTCCTCACATCATTTTTTTAGCCCGTTTTACAATTCATATCAAAGGCACTACACCCAACGAACACATCAACAATTTCTCCGACCTTAACGGCAATCCCATGAATCTCCTTCCCAGAAACGGGCATACAAAGACCGCCAGAGGCCTTGAACGCGCAGGGGAAGGTGAAATCATTAGGCCAAATGCACTCGTTCAGCATGCCAACGAAGATAAGCAGAGAGAAGCTAAAGTGGCTATTTTGGACAGACCCAGACATCAACGAAGTCCAGGAGACGACGGAGCGAGTCAGGTTGAGCTAGAGGACAAGTTGGGTTGAGCACGGGAGGTTCAGTTTGGAGTACATGTTGGTGAGGTGGTCGAAGACCAAAGCAGGGAGTGGGTGTCGAAGGGTCTTACATGTGGGCGTGCGTGGCTCAGCCGAGGAGAGAAGGGACACGAGGGAGTTGACAGCCTGGACAGTCATGTTCCTCGGTGGAAGTGGTCATTTTCCTTGACGGCGGTGGTGAAATTGCAACATCAAGAACTGGAGAATGCGTTCCTCTTTTTTCATTTTTCTCATGATGGCCCTCCACTCACTAATGTACTTACTTTCTGATTATGCACTTGACCCATTCATAGATGATAAGTCACTCAGGGACGTGGTATCACCAGAACTATTAATCTGCGTGGCGAAAAGGACATTGCCGTGTGGCAAAGAATTCCCACAACTTTTTGAAGCTTTGTCAACTACCTTCCAATCTGAGCATGAAAATTCGAACTTGGATTTTATAGCATTTTCAGATCCTCCTCTTTTGCATACGTATTAACGAGTGCACTCTGAGAACCAGTTTGATTCATATCCAAGCTTTATCAAATATCCATGAGCATTCTGGTACGACGGGGCCCAGATGAAAATTTGGATTTATTGGAAGACAATGTCACGACTCCAGAAATGCAAAATTCGAAAATTACAGAACTTTAAATGAATTTCTTACATTTTTTATTCAATAACCTAAAAATGAGATAACAAAGTAAATCCCGATTTCATATTAATTTTCACAATTTTCTTTAGCCAAAATGAATATAAAATTAAAAAAAATACTGAATATTTGTTTTATATTTTGTAGCCTCAAATGCTATTTTTTTAAATATTTCCTAATTTCTGAAAAATATTAAAATGAAAAAAATATGAAAAATTATTTTTTTTGGTCAAAATTAGTTCCTTAGGTTGGCCAAGGCTTCTAATGTTGATTTTATCATTTTCTCATTTTTTCTTGATTTTCTATGAATTTTTAAAAATAAAAATGCTGAAAAATACAAAAAATATGAAAAATCATTTCTTGGTCAAAATTGGTTCCCTAGGCTTTGTCAAAGTCCCCAAAGTTGATTTTTTTTTCAATTTTATGAATTTTTATGGATTTCTATTT
>JAGVVM010021920.1:0-20566 GCA_019149425.1 Psidium friedrichsthalianum
TTACAAAGACCGCCAGAGGCCTTGAACGCGCAGGGGAAGGTGAAATCATTAGGCCAAATGCACTCGTTCATTATGCCACGAAGATAAGCAGAGAGAAGCTAAAGTGGCTATTTTGGACAGACCCAGACATCAACGAAGTCCAGGAGACGACGGAACGAGTCAGGTTGAGCTAGAGGACAAGTTGGGTTGAGCACGGAGGTTCAGTTTGGAGTACATGTTGGTGAGGTGGTCGAAGACCAAAGCAGGGAGTGGGTGTCGAAGGGTCTTAACAATGTGGGCGTGCGTGGCTCAGCCGAGGAGAGAAGGGACACGAGGAGTTGACAGCCTGGACAGTCATGTTCCTCGGTGGAAGTGGTCATTTTCCTTGACGGCGGTGGTGAAATTGCAACATCAAGAACTGGAGAATGCGTTCCTCTTTTTTCATTTTTCTCATGATGGCCCTCCACTCACTTAATGTACTTACTTCTGATTATGCACTTGACCCATTCATAGATGATAAGTCACTCAGGGACGTGGTATCACCAGAACTATTAATCTGCGTGCGAAAGGACATTGCCGTGTGGGCAAAGAATTCCCACAACTTTTTGAAGCTTTGTCAACTACCTTCCAATCTGAGCATGAAAATTCGAACTTGGATTTTATAGCATTTTCAGATCCTCCTCTTTTGCATACGTATTAACGAGTGCACTCTGAGAACCAGTTTGATTCATATCAAGCTTTATCAAATATCCATGAGCATTCTGGGTACGACGGGGCCCAGATGAAAATTTGGATTTATTGAAGACAATGTCACGAACTCCGAAATGCAAAATTCGAAAATTTACAGAACTTTAAATGAATTTCTTACATTTTTTATTCAATTAACCTAAAAATGAGATTAACAAAGTAAATCCCGATTTCATATTAATTTTCACAGATTTTCTTTAGCCAAATGAATATAAAATTAAAAAAAATACTGAATATTTGTTTTATATTTTTGTAGCCTCAAATGCTATTTTTTAATATTTTCCTAATTTCTGAAAAATATTAAAAGTGCAAAAAATATGAAAAATTATTTTTTTGGTCAAATTAGTTCCTTAGGTTGGCCAAGGCTTCTAATGTTGATTTTATCATTTTCTCATTTTTTCTTGATTTTCTATGAATTTTTAAAAATAAAAATGCTGAAAAATACAAAAAATATGAAAATCATTTCTTGGTCAAAATTGGTTCCCTAGGCTTTGTCAAAGTCCCCAAAGTTGATTTTTTTTTCAATTTTATGAATTTTTATGGATTTTCTATTAATTTTTGAAAATAAAAATGCCAAAAAATACTGAAAATATGAAAAAATTATTTTTTGATGAAAATTGGATCCTTAGGCTTGGCCAAGGTCTCCAAAGTTGATTTTTTTATTTTACAAATTTTTATGGATTTTTTTTATTTTAAAGGAAATAAGATGATTGAAAATCAGGTGTCAACAGTGGGTAATGTCTAAAGGAGACATATTTCTTTTTATCTTGTGAGAAAAATAGGGTTTTTACCTCTTTAGTCTTTGACCATTTCAACCTTTTGATAAGAGAGATGGATATGCATATCAATTGTGATATCCAATATCCTAATTGGAACAATTACAGTTTTACCGTCTTTTCCCCATCTTTTCATCATCGTCATACATGTCATCAGATAAAAGGATTTTTAATAGATAGCTGTTGAATACAACCTGTTAAAAGAGACAATGTTAGTATTTGAATAAAAAAGAGAGATCATTCAATGAGGCCGCCTTTTAAATGAAATGAGGCTATGATACATACCCCATAATCTTTAGTTATGAGCATTTGATATTCATCAACATTTCATGGTAAGAGGAGGTGGACATTAAAGATCGATCCAGGCTATCAATCGAACGCCCATTCAATTTCAAAAGCTTTGTGTGTGAAATGAGGCAGTGATTTTCAAATGTTGTCATGTGATCTTTTCTTGCAAAAAATGATGTGATTTTTGTTCAAAAATCAAAACACGATATATGACTTGAATTTTATTGAAAATATGATTTCAATTTTATGACCCAAAATTTCGTCTTAAAATTGAAAGAATTTATACACAAAATATGATTTTAAACCCATGATTGAAAACTTAGACGAACCATCTATTCCATAGGGACGGATTAAAGGTGTTTGAAATTCATACCTAATGCTCAATTTAAAAAAGTAATCGCTAGATATTCTCAATTGTAAGTGTAAAAGCCTAGGGTGTTCGATTGATTACAATGAATTTCAATCAAAAGTGAACAAGTAGAGGAAGAAATCATACTCAATGTGATCGGTGGAAGAGAGTTCTTCTTTTTTATTGATTTTAGGCATACCAACCATCTACAGACATATGCATGAGATAAGTGAGGATAACACTCTAAAAATCAAAACGGGGTGGTATAGAACCTATGGCCAAGGCTCCCACGATCCATATATGACAGATCCCCCCCTCCCCAAAGAGCATCTGCCTAAGAGGTTACAAACACCAATATGGATAATGAGCGGGGCTGAATACAAAAGTCTCAAGTGCAATTAATCACAAGATACTTTCACACCCTTTCTCTATCTAAGGTAAACCTAAAGGTGGTTGCAGTCAGGGTTTGATCACTAGTATGCGCAATGTGTCGTTATCATCACAATACAGTAACATGCATAGCAATTTATATCAAAACGCCGCTTTCATAATCACATTCACAAGTATACATTCCAAACTCCAATCTACATAAATAATATCAACAAACACTCCACCCCTTATTTCTCCACTGCAAAAATATCTAATATGATTGTTAGCGTACTACCTCACCTTCAAAAGTATCTGCAGAAAACATGTTAGAAAAATCAAACAACTTTTTTAATCAGCTCAAGTCCTCTAAAGGTTTAAAAACCAATTCCCTAGTGGAGTAACCAGCTGTCGCAACCCGATCCTCGATCTGCCAATGGATTGCGAAGCCTTCTCAGAATGGGTTTAACTCGGGCCCTCCCAAACCCATGCCAAGTCACGATGGGTTATCGAATTCGACCTTCGGTATAGTCGAGTAACATGTGCGTAAGTGTGCATGTCTTTGAAATCACCACTAATTTGGAGAAGGTAGATAGAAACCTCATCAGGTGGCGAGAGTAGCTGTACAACTCAAATAGAACCAAAGAAGTTGGTTTGGAGACTTAGTTATGCTAATATTATCATTAACGCTCTTTCGATACTTAAGTTGAATGATTTCCTAATGTATAGAATTCATACAGATGATTCGAAGAGAGGTAAGCTCTAGAACTTAGGAGTTCATGCATAGGAGATTGTTTAATTACCAATCACAATCAGTAAAGTAGGTGTACAAATCAAGGATCCAACGACGTGTGGCTAAACGCATGAAAATCAACACGACATCCTTAGTAAAGCTCTAAAGGCTTAGAGAATGAGTGTATTAAGGTTTGGATGGAGTTTGGGATGATTTAAAAGCGATTTGCCCATCAGGGGCAAAATCGTCATTTTGGGGCAAATTTTCCCAAAGGAAAAAATTGTCAATTTTGAAGGGATTTGAAACCCAAATCTCTGAAAATAGGGTGTGGCTAGTTAAATGTGTATCTTTCCCAATTTTCGACATTTTTTGAAATTTTTCTAGATTTTTTGGAATGATTTGCCATTTGAGGGCCAAATCGTCATTTCAAGAAGAACCGGGAGCCAAGATCACAGAATATGGATTTGGCTAGGCAAGCTTGACCATTTCTTATTTTCTATAATTTTTGGGATTTTTTTGAGACAATCTATTTATAATGGGCAAAATCATCATTTTTGAAAGATTAGAAGGACAAAACTATCAAAAATAGGATTGGTAGTTAAAACGACCCATTTCCTAATTTTTGAGACCTTTAAAAAAAATTATAATTTTTCCAAGACGATTTTCCCATAAGGTGTAAATCATTATTTTGAAAAGATTGGAAAAGCAATCATCAAGAATAGGATTGGTCGGTTAAAATGACCCATTTCATAATTTTTGAGATTTTTGAAAAAAATTTCAAATTTTTCGAGACAATTTGTGCACAATAGGAAAAATCTTCATTTTGAAAAGATTAGAAAAATAAGATCATCAAGAATAGGATTGGCTGGTTAAAATGATCCATTTCCTAATTTTTGAGATTTTTAAAATTTTGGGATATTTTTTTCAATTTTTTAGGATTTTTTAATATTTTCTATTTTTTTATTTTAATATTTCAAATATCATTTATTCCAAAAATGGTGATCTGGGCTGGGCTTCTAAGCCCAACCCTTCTAATGCAGCGAAATAGGAAAGGGCTTGAAGCCCAAACGAAAATCTAGAAAAGGAAGAGGCCAAATTTTTATTCTAAAGCCTAATTTGACTTAAACCTAGACTTGGCCTAATTCAAATAAACAAGACCCACTAGTTCAGCCCAACTACAAGATTAGACCCGACCTAATTTCAATGTTTTTATTAAACACCAAGCTGACGTAGCGCCATGTCATCATTGACCGATCAACCAATGTTGACCGGTCAACTCCTTACTAGAGAAGATGATCGGAGGGTCGTCGGCTGGCCAAATTTTCCGGTGACCTCATCGAAAAATCATTAACGACGCCCAAAATGCTGATCTTGAGCCCCTAATCTCACCTAAACCCATCCTACACCATCTTATCGTTAATGTATGTGAGTTTTAGCCTAAAAATCCATCTCGAACACACCTTACTCACGCCAGCCAAACGAAATTTTTCCGGCAAGAACCACACTCTTAAGATTCTGTGCTAAACCTTGAATCTAAACATCCAAGAAGCATCACATAAAGGTTAAAGAGCTTACCTGACATTCGGATGAGCTCGATTTCACTCGGAATGAGCCCGGGAGGCCGAGGTTAGTTCGATGTCTGTAGGGGGTTAAACACGAGTTTTTGGACTGTATCAATGCAAAACAACTATGGCAATGAGATTAGAGACATCTTTAGATAAGATTTAACTAACTAAATCAAAGAAATATGCTCGACGAGCAAAACACTGTTAAACGAGCTCGAGATCCGTTCATGGTGTTTATCTTCTCCGGTGATATCAACTTGAACTATGGGGTTCACGTGACTCCTAGACCACCAAGAAGTATGTGGAATGAATGGTGAGCTTTAGTTTTGAGCTTGCACACCTTATGGGTTTCATCAGGAGATTCAAACCTTGATGTTGTTCCATATAGATATCTTCTCGAGGAATCCATTTAGGAACGTTGTCTTTACATCCATCTGGAATATCTCATAATCTAGGTGTACAACTATTATCAATAAAATCCTAATGGACTTAGCATGGCTACGGGGTGAGAAGGTTTCGTCATAGTCCATACCTTCTTTCTGACAATAACCTTTTGCCAGCCTCTCTTTGTATGTTCCAACTTGACTATTAGTGTTAATATTTCTTTTAAAGATCCATTTGCACCCAATTTGTACTATACCATCAGGTGGGTCCATTAATGTCCATACATTGTTGAAATACATGGGTCCATTTCAGATTTCGTGGTCTCAAGCCATTTGCTAGAATCGATGTTAGACTTTGCTTCCTCATAGGTGTTAGGATTACTTGGCTTATCACCATCATTTATAATAAGTAATGGTTGAATATCCTCAAGCTATGTATCAGAAGCTCTCACTAAACCAGAGATTGGTCTATGAACTTGTACAGCAAGCAATGCTTCATTGATTTCTTCTTGCAAAACTATTTTGCGTCCAGCGCCACCTTCTTAAATGAACTGATTCTCTAGAAAAGTCGCATGCATATTGACTCGAACTCTTTGGTGAAAGTGAAAATAGAAATAATATCCAAGAATTTCTTTCAAATATCTAATAAAGTGACCCTATTTAGACCTTGCCTCCAACGTATCTATCTTCAGCTTCTTAACGAAAGTTAGACAGCCCTAAATCTTAACATAATTAAGACTTGATCTCCTACTATGCCATATCTCATAGGATGTAGTAGTGACAGACTTAGAAGGCACTTTGTTCAGTATATATGTAACAATTTCAAGGGCATATCCCCAAAAGGATACAGGAAAGTTAGTGTGACTTATCATTGATTGCACTATAACCAATATGATACGATTTCTCCTTTTTGAGACACCATTATGCTCTGGAGTAGCAAGAGGTTCTATTGCGATAGAATGCCATTATCTTTGAGATAATCTAGGAACTCGATACTAAGATATTCACTACATCGATCAAATCGAAGTGCCTCAATACTCTTTCTTGTTTGCTTCTCTACTTCATTTTTGAATTCCCTGAACTTTACAAAAGATTCAGATTTATACTTTATCAAGTACAAATAACTATATCGTGAGTAATCATCGGTAAAGGTAATGAAGTAGGAATATTTGCCTCTAGCAATCTCATTAATTGGTCTACATACATTTGAATGTATCAATCCAAATAAGTCGACAGCTTGTTTACTATGCCCCATAAAGAACACTTTGATCATTTTTCTTGAAGACATGCCTCGCAAGTTGAGTATAGTTTATAACCAGACGACTTGATATACCCATCTTTACTCAACTTATTAATTTTGTCCTCTCTAATATGATCTAATTTGAGATGCCAAAGATCCTTTGATTTGAACCATCTCTAGCGCGTTTACTAATGGCATTCACATCGAAACTTTTCTGCTCATTGAGGTTGGTAATTATATTACCAGGCATCATAATGGTGTAAAAATTGTTGGTTAATGTACTAGATGTTAGGTGTATGCCCTAAAATGACCATGTGATGGCCTATACTTGGACATTTTATTGTATTGCTAATCATATTAATGGCAAGATGTTTTCATGCATCTTGTCCCATCTTTTTAAATAAATGAAGTCCATAAGATTAGTTTTGAATGAACCTATTCTCGAGATATCGAAAATATGCGTGATAGGTTTCAGTTAAATACAATCTTTATGCTATTCGTGATCGATAAATCATTGAGTAGACGTCAATGATCTAGCTAAGACTAGTGTGTATTGAACAAGTCGTCATTGGATACTTGATGGAAATGACGAGTCACAAGTCATCGAACATTACATATCTAAGTTGGAATACAGATGTTCGTATCGAGCAAGTTTGACTGAACATGACACACAATGAACGATTAGGAAGCATGAAAACTTTGCATGGGGTCTATGTATAATTGTTCATGCTTTAATCAGTTGTAAAAATCCTTAGACCTGAGCCACAATACTGGGTTGTATGTCAAGTAGCTATGGTTCACAAGTGCATATATTGGCAGGTCATTGATCTGCCTCTATACTTGACAATCATTGTTCATTCGCATATGAAGTCACAGGTTTGTGTGATAGCGGGATCTATCTCCTTGTTTAAGTATGAGGTTGATGTCCTATGCTATCTATTCGTGATGGTGCATGGAAAATCCTTGGCTGGGGTTGACGAGAATGTCTCGTGTTATTGTACGTCAGATAGCTTGATGCATATGATCAAATTTGTGGCTTAACTATAATCCTGGCCTTTGTTCGATCGAAACATGATAAGAGAGAATGTTGAATTATACCCAAGGTGGCGAAAAGTATCACCAGTGATTTCTCCCCAATAAACATGCTTATTGACAAATTTTGACCGTAAAGAACTTAATTGCTGCAGACTCACACAATATAGTACCTTTCCACAAAATTTAGCTCAGTTAAAGACCTTTTTGGTGACTGCATTTTCAAATATCCCATATATGAACGTGGTACTACCGTTGCTGGGATTACAACCTGTTGGAACATTTATACTGTTGGCCCATCTTTGCGATCAAATCAAACCATCACACTCAAATATTTTAGGAACACACTTTAGACTTTCTTTCCCGTTCGCGCCAATTGATTTCCAGCGTGATGTGTCCCTTTCAACTGACCAAAGGTACCATGCTGCTCCTATAACCTTGCTTTCCAACATGTATACGTCAGCAGATCTATGCCCGCCCCAGGCCAGTTGTTTTTGTAACCACATCCAGTTGCTTTGATTGTTTGAGACTTAACGGGTAACATAAATGAATACAACCTTGGTATATACTACAGCAAAACAATCACTGCAAGGGGGTTGTTATATGATCGATCCGAGAGCTATGTGGCTGCTAGTATAATGGAACTAAGAGTCACTATCTGAGGAAGAGGCAATGCAGACGAGGCAGAGCCGTCAAATGATAAATTGAATTCGTAAAATCGAACGCAATAACGAAAACACATCCGTCAGCATTGAAATTTGACTATTAGAGGACATGTCAGACTCCAGAAATGCAAAATTGAAAATTACAAAGCTAAAATGAATTTTTTATAATTTTTTCAATTGATCTGAAAATGGATTAACAAAGTATTCCCGATTCCAAAATAAATTTTTGCAGATTTCTTTAGCCAAATGAAAAGAAAATAAAAATAAAAATACCGACTATTTTTTAAAATTTTTGGCCTCAATGCAATTTTTAAAAATATTTTCCTAATTTCTAAAAATATTAAAAAATACAAAATATGAAAAATTATTTTTTGTTCAAATGGTAGCTAGGCTTGGCCAAGGCTTCCAAAGTTGATTTTTAATTTTCTCATTTTTACTTGATTTTCTATGAATTTTAGAAAATAAAATGCAACAATACTGAAAATATGAAGATTTATTTTTTGGTCAAATTGGCTCTCTAAGCTTGGCCAAGGTCCCCAAAGTGATTGTTTAATTTTTAAATTTTTATGAATTTTTTATTAATTTAAAAGAGAAAAATGTGATTAAAAATTAGATGTCAACACCACATGCAAATCCCAGTAGTAGTATCACCAATCAAAGCCTACCCTGTGTACCAAGCTCACTCTCATCATACTCTATTGGTTGTCGTCACCTCTAGAGTTCACAAATGGAATCAAACTCGTAAGGCTGCAATCTTCCTATCTCTCAACAATGGCTAAGAATCGATATGTGACAAACCTGTTCAGCCCTTTAGCCAACACTAAAGTAGTTACGAGTCTCATGAAATGTGTGGTGGAACTGCTTGGGTCGGTAATCTCCTCCCAACTGTACAAAAAGTCGATAGGAGCATTGTAGTTGAAATTAGGAGTAGCAGGTGATATCAGCATGACTATAGATTTGGAAATGATTTATCCCATAAGCGTGAGTATAAGAGCTCATCAAATCGTACATCTAACCGAATGATTAAACTGCCTAATTCATCATTCGATTAAGCAAAACAAAGTGTGCATAACATGACAATTCAAACAATCCCCTTCACAGCTCTCGGCCAGCCCACATTGTCCCAATCTAAAGCCCTCACTCATGTATATTGGTGAACCAAACAATCCAAATAACATTTAAAGTTGCCCAATTTCACATTGCATTAAAACTATGTGTTAACATTGGCTTACAAGACTCGTAATTCCTAAACCAGTCCCCAAAGCTCACGACCGGTCGCCTCTATGGATTGAAACTCTGATTCCCAATCATATGACATCACACGAGGCGATTTCATCCTAAGATCAGTTCATCCTTAGCTATCTACTAATGATTGAACTAGTGGGTCTAATGCGCAAAACACAACTTCAAGTCTCACCCTCACCAAGCTCTTGGCCGACCATTCCATAATTGGTGCAACTTTAATTCACCTTAAGTAAATGACTAACCGAGTGATCCACGCACATATTCAAGTTACTCATGAGCTAAAGACACTACCATAAGCCACCGATCGGACATGCATCAAAGTTTTCCCTTCCATGCAAGCTCAAATCTCATTCAATATACCCATTTTCAAGACCAACATTTCATGCTATATCAAACGAGAATTGAGCAATCTAGTGGTAAGGCTAGATGTCCACTTGCCTTATGATGGAAGCTCGATGAAGATGAGGGTAGAATTAGCTTCAGAACAAGCTCGGGGTCACTTTTCTTCTTCTCGGGCGTTGCGGGTTGGGGGAGTTACAGGCAAGTGGCGGTAATTGGTCCGATAGTGAAGTAGCAGCAGAGCTAAGGTGAGGTGTGGGGTTCACCAGCATTGTCGGCACTGAGCTAATGGCATCGTTGGTGGTCGGGCAAGAGCAAGAGGGAAATGAGCCGAGACGGGGATTGGGTGGGCGAAGAAATGGGGAACTTTAATTGGGGGTCTCGTGCAGGGAAGAGAGAAAAATATTAGGGGGAAGAGAGTGGAGTAGCTATTTATAGTGGGGCAAAAATTGGAGTGGGTCGGCTAGAGGTCTTCGTGCCCAAACCCTGAATTGAATACGCACCAAGATTGATTTCATAATCTAATATTCAAATAAAATTTTACTAATGGTCCAATAAAATTGTCACATTCAAAATATATCACTAGCTCAAGTAGTCCACCATGCCCAAACATTATAATTTCTGTAAATTCTCATTCGTTATAATTCGAGCCTGAAAAATACTATTTCGTTCGTGGAAATTCAAGCCGTCACAGTCAAGTAGAAGGGTTAGGGGCTTCAATTGCCTTAGAACTGACACACAGAGCAGAGCTCAAGTTGAATCAAGGCCGAACGAGCTCGAGTTTTCCTTGTTCTTCATAGCATCATGTGACCATCAAGAGCAAGAAAAATGGGAAATGAGCCAGTAGAATGGCGAGAAAGGCGAGTGGGAAGGCTGAGGTTGAGGCTAAAGAGCTCAGGGTGTCGCCACCATTGTCGTCAAGGTGGGCTCAAGCAAGAGGGGCGTGGGTGATCTTTGGGTAGAGCGATCGAGGGAGAGAAGAGAGAGAGAGCTCGAGGAAGGGTGTCCACGAAGGGGAACGAGCGAGAGAGAGATAGAGAGAGAGGGGGGGGGGGGGGGGGGGGAGGGGGGTTAAAGTCGGTTAAGGGGTAGTGGAGTTCCGCTCACGCTCAATTTTCAGGACTAAATCAACCGGATCAAAACTCATACCGATGTCGATAATTCAAAACATTGCACTGAGCATCAAAGCTATACTTTACTTAGCATCAAATAACCTCACATTTCCAACAAAAATTTTAATATAATCCATTTTACTCATTAAATGAACAAATAAAAATCAGGATATCATAGGATCGTCGGATCGACCCTTGCCAATTACATGTGAGGGCCGCCCTACCCTCGCCGGCCGCAAAGCCCTTGTGGGATTTCGTTTAAAAAAAGAAAGAAAGAAAAAGAAACGATAAAATAAAAATATGAAAAATCAGAAAAATTAAAAAAAAATACATGTTTATGATTCAATTAAGATAGTCGGGTAACCTATCAATAGGCACGCAGCCTTGTTGGTAAAGTGATTGGTGGGTGAGAACGCTAGATCGTAACTGTGGCATAAGTGTGGATTCGGCTCCTATACCCTGCAAAAAGGCAACAAAATTGTTGTTACCGTTCTGTCAAAAGTTGGGTCCATTGTCGCAATCTGTGGCAAGAAAATGTATGCATTCATCGCCGCAAGCTAACACGAGGAAGCATTCGTGGCGACATGTCGGCACATTTTTCTTTGCCGTTTCTTTTGGCGACGAACTATCCTGACCTACGGCTTCGGTGCAATGTACTAGATTTATTTATTTATTTTATTGCTTAGGCGGCGCATCACGTTTGAGCTTCATCTCAAATTCAAAGAAATAATGATAGGGAACATCATGAAACATCACGAAACATCACGAACCTCAAATTGAAATTGTTCTTCCAAATTTGCATCTCTTTTGAACTCATCGATCGAATGTACTCCAACCCCTCAATAGCAACTATAAGAAAAAGAGAATATGGGTGGCGAAGAGCGCGCAAGCGTGTAGACCCAAAACGGATGATGATTCTCAGCCAAATTGGTCATTGTTCATCATTTCGGGTCACTGCGGCTTGAATCTGGCCTTCTCACAAAACGCCCCTGCAAAGCGACACAACACGAAAATGAGAGACAGAGTTTTTAAGAGAGAAAATGAGTGATTTTGAAAAGTATTTTTATAGAAATAATTGTTCATATTGCTTACAAAAATAAATATACAAAAATATTTTTGTCATCTTCGAAAGTGTTTAAATATAAATTGTTGTTGACAGCAAAAATATTTTTTTATTGACTAATTATTTCAACTGATACAAGCGATCATATTTAAGAAAACGTTTTTTAAATCGACCCTTTTTGGCAAAATAAATGAAGCCTAGGCCAGCACCACTTTTGCGAGCAGCACTTGCTAGTTGCAACTATTGATACTTGTTTCCAAGTCGGCCATTATTCGCAAAGTGAAATATTGTACAAAAAAAATACAATTTATAAACATTTTTTCATGAACATGGTAGTTCTACTAATAAATGGTTGATTTGTTCCACCATGTTATCATAATGGCAACATCGTGTTGAACCCGATGATGCAAAACGAAGAAGAAGGTAGCGTTAATTATTCAACCACCGGATTTTTTGGACTGAAATGCTTCTCTTTGATGGAAAAAAGTATTTCTGGCTATGCAACGATATGTAATGTGTTATCGATTGTTAGAGAAGTTATAACATAACGACATAAGTAAACGAAGAAATCTAAGCCATCGAAGCCGATAAAGCCGTCAGCGTGCCCTACAGCGCTAATCAAATCAGTTACCGAAGAACGAGCAAGTAAACATACCTTCACTCTAGGCCTTTCATTGGCGTGTGCTTTCTTGACTTGGTACTCGATCTTCTTGGAGAAGAGGCGCGTGAGACGCTTTTCCTTATAGCAAGGCCCCATGCCATCCCTCTCCGTTCCATATCTTGGAAATAAATCAAAATCTGCTGGCCCGGCCTGTCCGAAGGAATTCAAAAATGAAAAATGTCGGTTCAGCAATCATTCAGCATCGCAACCTTTTTTTGTGTATCTCTCTAGCTACGTTTAAAAAACAACCGAAAGAAAAAACCTTTTTATCGTAGCACCGGGCACCAATTGGTTCCAAATTGTCTTGCAATGAAATGCCATACGAGAAATAACTTCATCTTAAATACAACCCAAGTTGAAATTCTGATAGATGAATTAAACATGAAATTATTTGTGTACATGAGATTAAGTTTGTAATGGTGGCCTTATCTATGTAAGAAAAGAGGTAAACATGTTTATGTGCTAAAAAGTAAACGGAAATCCGGGATAGTTATAGGCCGTCTGATTGGAGAGGAGCGGCATGATGAGGTCCAAGCTAAACAAAGCAAACGCCGAAAACCGGCTACTTGGGGCCCCACCATGGCTTTTGAAATTCTGATCTTTATGCTTGCACCTCGAAAGAACAAAATATTAATTTTTTTATTTTCTAGAGAAACATAATTTCTTTTTCATGGATTAATACTTTTCTTGTTCCGCCATAAAAATTTAATTGATTTTTTCCATGGATTTCCGTAACCCTTTTATGTAAAAATGGGATATGCATTCGGCAAAATTAAAATACGTATTGATAACAAAATTTAAATTGAAGAATAAAAAATGAATGTAGGACTACCTCCTCGCCAAATTCGACAGTTGGACGATGTTTTCTTCGGCCATTTTTCAAAAATGTAAAGCGATTTGCATGGTGGACTTGCATTTTAAACTTAGAAAGGGACCACAAAATTCACGTGACATGATGTGTAATTAAAAATATGTGTAATTAAAAAATGTCAATAACTTGAATTAGTGTTGTTTAGAAATCTCACTCCCATTTGCGCGTGCCACGCGCTACCAAACTAGAGTAACAAAAATAGTAATTTCACCGTTTCAACGAACTAATCCATCTAATTTTCCGGGGCTTCCCGGCGGTGCGAAGAGGAGAGAGAAACTCACCGGCACGTCGGGGACCGGGTTCTCGCCGGAAAGAGGCCGGCCGCGACGGGACCAAGCATCTAAGACGCCGTCATAGTTCAATTTCAGCATCAAACCGCCGGATTTCGGCAGCTCTCTCGCCGCCGTTGGGGTTTTCGGTTCCGACGGAGTCTTAGCAGATTTCTTCTTGTTGTTCTTCTTCTTATCCACCGAACTCGAATCCGAGGCTCTGCTGTTGAGTTTCGGAGAGATCTCGACGACGTCGACGGTGGAGAAATTCCACCAGCTCGCTTCGTCGACGCGCTTCAGCGGCCTGATCCCCCTCCTCGTCCCGAATCCCAATCCGACCGGAATTCCGTAGCTTGCCGTCGCTTCGGTTTCATCGCTCGCGGCGGCGCTCGCGCTCAGGTTCCCCAAGATACTGTCGATTCCTTCCCCGGTCTCTTCGTCGAGGATCGATTCCGCGTCGAATTCGTCGTCGTTGAACTCATCGTCTAATTGCGGTGACTTTGATATGCTTTCGTTGTTGCCGCATTGATTTTCAGGAAATCGTGGAGAACACTTCGGTTCGATTCGGGGACCTGATTTGGCTGGAATCGGCTTGTGGAGTAAGAAGCTCGCCATCTCGAAGTCTGGAAGAGGTAGCAGCAAATCGGAGGATTCATCGGAGAAATAGTCCTCGAAATTGGAGAATTTCCGGGGATTTTCGAGATTTTTACCGGAGAAAATGTTGGGGTAGACGGTGGAGAGCAGAGCAGCTGCTTCGTTGTAAATCTGATTGGGCCGTTTTCTGGGTGTGCGTGTTTTTCTGGTGGAGATTGAGATTGGAGAATTGCTTGATTCTGAAAGAGTCGAAGCTGGTGAAGAAGAAGAAGGAGGTGACGATGATCGAGATGCCGATATCCAACGGGACTTATTGATGACTTCCAGATCAAACTGGTATGTCCTTCCGCCGCTGCTCAAGCATGAAGACATTGCGGCGGCAGGCAAGGTGAAGAATGGACCCAAAGTTCAGTGGCAATTCAAGGTCAGAACAGAATCCCCAAACTCTTGCTTGCTCTGAGTTGCAGAAAACAAGAATTCTGAATCTGCATGCGAGAACTTTGAATTGGGTCGGTTGAAATGACTCAGGCTAACTTTGAATTGGTTTAGTCTCTGGTTTTTGGTTCGCTTTGGCTTTGGCCGTGAGAGGCATGACAAGTTTGGGGATGAGAGGCCCTAAAACCCTAAACCCAAAGAGAACAACCAACAAGAAGTACCAGACAAAAACATATTTGATTGACAAGAACAAGGAGGGGAGCCTTGAACCAAAGAATTAATGAGAAATATAGCATGATAGTGCCACTGCTAAAAAAGGCAAGGCCTATACAAAATGAAAGAAGAATTTGCACTTTCACCCAGCAAAAAATTCTATGGTTGGAGGGAACACCCAGATGTAACTTGAGGCTCTGGTGGGTCAGTCGAAATTTAGGACACAAACAAAAAAGTTTGTGCGTGTTGTGTGTGTGTGTGTGTGAGAGAGAGAGAGAGAGAGAGAGAGAGAGAGAGTTTATACAGAAATGGTCACGAGGAAGAGCAGATGAAAGGGAAAAAGAGCCGGTTGAAAGATCAGTAGAAATGAAAAAGTTACGGCCCTCTAAGGTAAATACGGAAATGGGTGTTTTGGTCCTAATCACCATAGTCATTCTCATGCCTCCCCTGACTAATCTGAGGAGAGGAGCATATACACAAAGATAAGAAGATACAGAAGAGGAGTGAGGAAAATCAGAGAGTTGGACCATAGGAGCGTCGTAATCTGAATGTTCTTCGAGCATTTGGAGATGAGAACAGAGGAAGGGACAAGACTCTGTTTCAGCGGCTCCACTGTATGGACCATTTCCTGAGAGTGTTGTCTCTCTCTCTCTCTCTCGCCGTTCAATAATTTTATCTTCCTCATTTACTAGATTTAAGTCCATGCCCTGACTCTGTCGCCGGTACAGAAAAACTAATTGCAGTTTTTTTTTAGAATTAAAGAGGAAAAGGAAATGATGCTGTGTTTGTAAAATAAGAGTAAAGCTTCTTATTGTATTTTTCTGCCAAAATTTTAAAAATTTTAAATTTTTTAAAAAATTAAAATTTGTGAATTTATGTATGAATATTCGAGCGTCGTTTTGCCAAGTATCTTCATGAAGATTGATTGCCGGCTGCTGCTAATTCTATAAAAAGAATTTGAAACCTACTGTGGCACCTAGGAGTTCAAGCCACCCAGGAGAATATTTCTTTCAACCTAGTTGCGCACAGCATTGTAATCGTGTTTTTGTCTTGATGTCGGTTTTTTGGTGTACTAGATTATATATTTTTTATTGACTTCACCCCCTATATATGTTATTAACTTGACTACTATGAATACTTAACTAAAAGTCATTACACTGTACCACCAAATCGACCGATTTAGTTATTAAGAGATCAACCCTCTTTTATAAGGTTCAAGTTCGATATATTTACGGGTTCAATTCACGTCGTTATTGCACCTTAGAATTGGGCATACTGACTTGCCTAGCTGTTCTTACAGATAGCACCTCGGGATGGCTTGGGACGAACTCGTTAATCTTGACTTTTGGGTGGCAAGTGATGCAGAGCAATTATACTCAGCTCTTTTTTACTTACTTTTTTTTTTTTTTGTGGACTATGTTGCAAACGGGAAAAGGTTAGTGAGGTTTCTTTTATTTTTCAGACAATATCTCTTATTTAAATCTCAGTCTCAATTAATCTTGACAAGTGCATGTAAATCGCTTTAAAAAAAATGAAAAAAAAAACTAATTTCTTTCTCTAACCTTTAAAAATCAAGAGTTAGTGAAACATTCCCTCCATACCAAACTTTTCGAAAAATCCTACTAATTTTCTTTTCTTGTGAAATAACTCCATACAACTTGTAGAACTCAAAAATTCATGATGCCAAACATTGATGGGGCAATTAAGTCACAAATGCAAGGCCAATGCATTGAAAACTCAAAATTGGATCTGAATAGGATATGATTGAAAATTCGATGATTTACTACTTCTTATCCACTGTTTGGTAAATCGCAATAATAAAGTCAAATATTTTCACATTCAATATTGTCCATTGTTTGGTATGAACTATAAATGAACCTAAAAATTGTACAAATATAGATGGTAATAATCTCCCATGAAATTCTTGCCTACTTCATTTTTATTGCTTATTTTTTTGTTATTTTCCTTCCCTTCTTTTCTTTTTTATTTCTTTTTTCCACTCTCATTATTCTATAATTTATCAAATAGTAAACTATACTAATATTCCTAAAATACCAAAACTATGTAATATGTGTAAATGTAACTATATTCATAATTGAATTTATATTATAAGATACATAAATTCAAATACATATAAATAGAATTACTTAAATGATTTTATTCGTTTATTGTTATTTTAGAATTCTAATATTATGCATATCGAAATATTATTTCTCTGAAAAAAATTATTTAAATTTTATTAATTTAAGAAATCTCATATGAGATAATTTTATTTGGGTTATATCTTTCTTATATCCCACTTTATCGTTATGTTTAGCAGATTTATCAGCACAAATTGTCCTTTCTCATCCTCTTGCCAACGAAAAAACATTTATGTGGGATGGAATTACTCTCCAAGCACGTCACCACGTCACATTAATAAGCCACTCTTCAAGCATTTGTCTAAAGTGGAAATAATTGCGTCCAATAGGATTTGAATCTATATTCAAAGTTTTGTTCCGGCAAAGGTTTCTTATCCGATGACATGGCAAAACCTTACTGGGCATCTTAGATTCCCATAGTTGACGTGGACTGCTCTTCATTTTTTTTTTTTTTGGGGGCGGCGTATTCCATCTGCTTGTTGCTTGGTACCTTCGCCGTTACTTGTGTGGTGGGTGACCATCATACGTTGAGCTGATTACGTTCAACGATTTGTGATTTAGAAAATCAAACTACGTTGGCTTATCCATGGAATGATGCTCTTACATTTTCAAATTTGTGGGGCATCATCCCTGATGGACACCCTTTCTGGTTCTTCATTTGTGATTGTAAAGTCCTGATGCAAAATAGATATTTTCAGAGGGGGAAATTGTGTAAAAAGGTCTAATCTTATTATACAGAAGCCAATTTAATCATAAATCTCTGATAAAAAAAAAATCATAAATCTTTAATTTTTATAATTTAGTCCTAAATCTTTTGATAATTTGTCAATTTAGTCTTAAATCTTTCAATTGTGCTAATTTAGTCCTAAACCTTTTGACTATTTGCTAAGGTAATCATTCGGACCAATTATCCAAATAATAAATTTATGACTTAGTTGGCAAATGTCTAAAAGGATTATGACTAAATTGTCATAATTGAAATATTTCAAACTGAATTGGTGACTGTATAATAGATTTAGTATTTTCTAGACAATTATCCCTTTCAGAGGTCATCACTAGTTTTTCAAAGAATCATTTACACTGAGCTTGCGCTAACATCTCAATTGTCCTGTATTAATTGTAAAATTCACCTCTCATTAGCAAAAGTCGGAGCTTACATGGACGGCACGTTTCGTGAATGATAATTTACATGGACTGCTCCATCTATCGTTTTCTGTGGGCATTGATAATCAACATCGATTACCCAAATTGAAATCAACGTGAAACATTCAATTGCATGCTAATTACAACGTCTATCGTCGACAACGACGGATGAATACTTGAGATTGCAACTTAGTGTTGCATCCAACAGGTCTGAGGACACTTTCTGCATTACAGATTTTTCAATAAAATCTTAAAAATCGTTGAGGCAGATTCCAGACTGAATTGTGGTCCAACTTAGCATGAATCAGGCTATTTGAACTTTAAAGGCCATTTTGGGACATTGTCTTTCGGCTCCGAAGGTGTGGCCAATTCAATTCACATAACATTATTGACCCTTATCCTTGTGAAGCTGAGGTGGAGTTGTCACGGCCTAGGATTCGGATAAAGCCCTCTGGTATTAAGACAAGAATGGAGAAACATGTGACTTGTTATGTATATAGGGCTCAACAATCAAATCATAAATCATAAGGGATGGTTTTGTCAGTATGAGAATTCTTGGAGGTTTTCTCAACAATTAAAAGGGTCTCATATTCCTAATAAACTTCTGATGTTCTATTCTTGTCTAGTGGTGTACTGAAAATGTCTCCTAAATGATGTTCGGAGTGAATGAAATAATGCTTACATCACCATTGTTTAGAAGATCCCTAATGAAATGGTGTCTAATTTCTGTATATGTTGCTCTTGAAGTCATTATAAGGTTTTTAGTAGATTAATTGCGCTTGTGCTATCACACATGATAGGTATGCTTGTCTTGTTTTCACCAAAATCACCTGTTTCATCTAAAGAAGTTGAATAAAATAATTACCAAAAGCTACACACTCAACTTCACAAGATAATTATTCAAAAGTCTTAAATCTGTTGTACGATAGCCAATTCAGTCTTAAACTTTTAATTTAGTCAATTTAGCTATAAACCTTTTGACTATTTTCCAGTGTAGTCATTCCTGCTAATTTTAGTCGGAATTCATTGGTGGGCGGTCCCATAAGCACCAACCTTCTACATGGCTCAGCCAGCATTTACGTAAATGAACTTTTGAATTTGTTTTGGTAAACTTTTGAAATTTTTTCTTGTCTTTTTTTTTTCCTCATCTTTTCCTTTTCACCCATGGCCGATCTCAACAATGGCCAATGACCGGCCATAAGGGATGGCAAGCCAGGGGTTGTCGACAAGGGTGACCCTTGCCAAAATGAAAAGAAGTGTGAAGAAAAGATAAGAAAGAAAAAAAAAGAGAAAAAAGAAAAAGAAAAAGAAAAAAAGT
Source organism: Psidium friedrichsthalianum (assembly GCA_019149425.1). Taxonomy (NCBI): domain Eukaryota; kingdom Viridiplantae; phylum Streptophyta; class Magnoliopsida; order Myrtales; family Myrtaceae; genus Psidium; species Psidium friedrichsthalianum. Next base: position 19,528 of record JAGVVM010021920.1, read on the forward strand.
TACAAATTTTTTTTAAAATTATAAAACCCATTCACGTAAGCGTCGGTCATGCCATGTACAATCATATATTCATAGAAATGTCTCGCTAATATCCATATTAGCAATTTCCATCCAACATTGAAAAAAATTAAAAGATTTAAGATTAATTCATCGAATTGAAAAGTTTATGACTGAATTCATTGCCGTATAATAGGTTAGGATTTTTTGAATAATTTTCCCCACCTTCAAAGCTATGAGTTTTGTTTTCAATGAAATCATGAAATGCAACTCATTAATCGACAAATGTCAGATGTGCCTTTTCTGTCAATTTTACATCTTGTAAAATCAGCATTTGAATATCCCCAAAGCATAAAAGATGAAATCCACCATCCTAATTTTGGAAATGTCCCAACAGATTGAATTATCCTTTATAGTAGCTAAACACAAGATTCTTTAGGATTTCATTGGAACCCATCATACAATCGTATATTTCATAGAAATGAGGTCTTCATGCCGCTAATATTATATAAATCCATCTAAGCTTCTATAGAGTTTAGTTAAGGGATTGACCTTTTTTTGTCCTTGTGAGTTTGCTAGATGAAGACCTAGGAGTATATGTACTTCCTCCAAACGTTTTCACCAATTTTCTTGCGCATTTTGCTTGAAAATTAAACGCTTCAAAATTGGTATGTTTTACTTGAAGTCCTAAGAAGAAATTCACTTTTCTCATCATGCTTATTTCAAATGCACTTTGCATGATCTTAGCAAATATCTTGCCTGTATGCTCTAAAAAAAACCAAATATTATGTCATCAACGTAAATTTAAATAACAAATATCATTACATTCATTTTGAAGAAATAAAGTTGTATCCACTTTACTTTCTCGGGACTATTTTCAATTAGGAAAGTGTTTAGCTTTGGGATAAAATCTGGTTTTGATTTCTCCAATTATATCACCAAAAACTTGCTCTTTGGGATGGCTTTGACTTCTATTCTGGTTCTTTGATAAATGTATTGGTTTGGATCCTTATTCTTCTCTAGGCACACTCTGCCTTATAGG